>RXID01015930.1:0-32118 GCA_005019695.1 Trichopus zeylanicus subsp. travancoricus
GCAGTAGTAATAGTAGTAGCACAAGCAATTGAAGCTCTAGTAGTAAAATTCGTAATAGCAGTCGTAGTAGCAATAGTTGTTATTGTTGTTGTTGTTGTTATAGGAATAGTAGCAGTAGTAGCAACAGTAGTAGAAGTTGTAGCAGCAGCAGTAGGAGTTTTAATGGTAGTCAAATTAATGATAGCAATAGTGGTAGTAGTAGCAGTTGTTGTTGTTGTTGTTATTGTTGTGGCAACAATAGTAATAGTCGTAGCGAAAGTAGTGGAAGTAATAGTAGTAGCAACAATTGTTGTAGCAGTAGTAGTTGTAGTGGCCGTCGAAGAAGTGATAGCAATAGTAGCATTAGAAATCGTAGTAGCTATAACAGTAGTAGCAACAATCATACCAGTAGTAGCAGCCATAGTAGTAGCAATAGAAGTAGTAATAGAACAAGAAGTAGTAGTAGTAGCAGTAGTAATAATAATAGTAGTAGTAATAGTAGTAGTAATAGTAGTAGCAGTAGTAGTAATAGTAGTAATAGTAGTAGTAGTAGTAATACAAGTAGTAGAAGTAATAGTATTAGTGGTAGTAGTATTAGTTGAAGTAGCAGTAGTAGTAGTAGCAGGAGTAGTAGCTGCGGTACTTGTAGCCGGAGAAGCAATAGTACTACTAGTAGTAGTTGCAATAGCGGTAGTAGCATTAGTGGTTGTAGTAGTCATTGTAGTAGCAGCAGCAGCAGTTGTTGTATTAGCAGTAGCAGCAGCAATTGTAGTAGTTGTAGCAGTTGTATCCATAGCTGCAGTAGCAATAGTGGTAGTAGTAGTAGCAATAGCATTAGTTGCATTAGTTGTAGTAGTAGTAGTAGTAGTATTGATAGTAGCAGTAGTAGGAGTAGTAGTAGTGGTAGTAGTAGCAATAGTAGTAATAGTAGTAGTAGTTTTTGAAGTAGCAGTAACAGTGGAAGTACTAGGACTACTGTAGCAAATACTAATATTACCACCGTTGCTACTACTACTGCTACTTCTTCTACTAAAATTACCACTGCTTCTACTACTGCTGTTACTACTACTGCTACTTCAACTAATACTACTGTCGCTACTATTACTACTATTACTACTACTACTACAACAACAACAACAACTACTCCTAGTTCTATTACTACTGTTGCTGCTACTACTGCTACGACTGCTACTACTACTATTGCCACTATGGTGACTACTGCTAGTATTAGTAGTAGAAGAAGTAGCAGTGGTTCTTGTAGTAGTAGTGCTAGCAGCAGTAGTAGTAGTAGTAGTAGTAGTAGTAGTAGTAGTAGTAGTATCAGTAACAGTTGAATTACTACTACTACTACTATTCCTACAGCTACTACTACTACCACTTATACTCCCACAACTACTACTACCACTTCTACTGCCACTGCTACTACAATAACTATTACTACTACTACAACTACTATACCTACTAGTATTGTTACTACTACTAATACTACTACTACTACAACAACTACAACTCCATCCACTACTACTACTACTACTTCTATTATCATCACCACCACCACTACTACTACTACTTCTATTACCAACACTACTACTTCTATTACCACCACGACTACCACTACTACTATGACTGCTACCTATACTACTTCCAACTCCTATTACTAGTACTACGCGAACAACTACTACTCCAATTATGACTACTACTACTATTACTACTACTACCACTATTTCAGTAACTACTACTCCAACAACAACAACTACTACTACTTCTGCTACTAGTACAACCATACTATTACTTCTACTTCTACTGTCGTTGCATATAGTACTACTACTACTACTACTACAAATGCAACTACTACTACAACAATAATAACTACTACTGTAGCAGCTACTGCATCTAGTTCTACTACTGTTACAACTACTATTGTTGTTGCTGCTGCCGCTGCTACTGCTACTAATACTATGACTATTACAGTATGTCTACTACTAGGACAACTACTACAACAAAAACTAGTACTAATATTACTAGTACTACTACCACTACAACTAGTACAATTACTACTGCTACAGCAACTACTACTACTGTCGCTAAAACTATTACTATTACTACTACTACTACTACCGCTACTACTTCAACTATGACTACTGTTACTACTACTACAAGTACAACTACTACACCAAGAACTACTACAACACCTACTATAACTACAAATGCTACTGCTACTAATACTATATCTATTCCTACTCCCAATACTGCTACCATTACTAATCCTACTACTACAAATGCTAGTACAACTACTGCAACTACTCCTACAACTACTACTACAACAACTACTACTATTGCTACTACTGCTACTACTACTACTTCTACAAGTACTCTTACAACAACAAAAATAACTACTTTGCTACTACTGCCACTGCTACTTCGACTACTACTACTACCACAGCAACTATTTCCCTTACTACTATAGCTACTGCTACTCCTACTACTACTACCACAACTACTGCTACTCCTACTACTACTACCACAACTACTGCTACTCCTACTACTACTGCTAGTGCTACTACTACAACTACTATTGCTAGAGCTACTACTACTACTGCTGCTACTACTGCTACTACTACTACTACTACTACTACTATTGCTTCTACTACTACTACTTTTGCCACTACTACCACTACATCTGCTGCTATTGCTCCTTCTACAACTGCTGCTACTACAGGTACTACAACATTTTTACTACTACTACTACCACTACTACTACTTTTGCAACTGCTGCAACTGCTACAACAACAACTACTACTATTGCTACTACAACTTTTGTTACTATTGCTCCTGCTATTTCTACAGCAACCACTACTATTACAAGCATTACTGCTGCTATTACTACTACTACTACTAATACTACTATTATTACCACTACTCCTACTACTACTACTGCTGCTGCTGTTGCTGCTGCTGCCACTGCTATTGCTACTACTGCTCCTCCTCCTCCAATTGCTGCAACTACCACTACTACTTGTACTGCTACTGCCACAACTTCCCCTTCTACTGCTATTTCTAGTACTACTACAACTACTCTTACTACAACTGCAACTGCTACTACTACTACTGCGTCTACTACTGCCCAACTACTGCTGCTACTACTATTTCTCCACTTACTACTACTATTGCTACTATTATTGTTGTTGCTACTACTACTACTACTACTACTACTACTATGACTACTAACGCTACTACTGCTATTACAACCACTACTACAATTGCTGCTGCTACTTCTACCACTACCACCACTCAAACTAATGCTACGACTACTACTGCAACTACTGCTAATCCTATTACTACTACTACTACTGCTACTATTGCTACAACTACTATAACTTCTACTACTTCTACCACTACTACTACAACAACTACTGCAGCTTCAACGGCTATTGTTGCTATTGCAACTACTATTACTACTACGACTACTGATACTACTGTTACTACTGCTGCTGCTGCTACTGCTCTTACTACTACTACTACTATTTCTAATATTGCTACGACAATAAGTACTACTACGAATACTCCTACCGCTGCTGCTAGTATAACTACAACTACTACTACAACTACTGCTTTTACTACTACTACAGCTGCTGTAACTATTACTGGTACCCCCACTACTGCTACTACTTTTACTACAACTACAACTACAATTATTACTAGTACCACCACTATTACTACTACTTGTACTACAACTATTGCTATTACTACTACTACTACTACTACAACAACAACAACTACTACTACTCTTGCTTATACTACTACTACTACTATTGCGGCAACTTCTGCTACTAGTACTTGCACTACAACTATTGTTGCTCCTCCAACAACTATTACTACTACTTCTACAACTAGTTCTACTACCACAACTACAACAATAGCTTCTACCACAACTGCTGCTACTACTACTACTACTTCTACTACTACTACTACTACTGCCACTGCAACTACTCCAATTGCTACTACTACTACTAGAAATACTGCCACTACTTCTACTCCTACAACTAGTACAACCATTCCTACACCTACTATTATAACCACTACTACTACTGCTGCTGCTGCTACTACTACTACAACACTTACTACTACTACTGTGACTACTACTACAACAACAATAACTACTACTATTACTACTACTACTCCTCCACCTACTATTACAACCACAACTGCTTCAACTACTACTTCTTTTGCTATAACTACTACTACTACTACTATAACTAGAACTACTACTAGTACTACTACTAATACTACTACAACTACAACTACTACTATAGCAATCACTATTACAGCAACTACTACTACTGCTACTACTACTACTCCATCTAATACTACAACTACTGCTACAACTACTATGACTACTCCTATTACTGCTACCACTATTACGACTTCTACTACAACCACTATCGCTACAACTACAACAACTTAAACTCTTCCTACTACAACTACTACTACTACTACTTCTACCACTTCTACTACTACTACTCCTACTGCTATTACTACTACAGTTGCTACTTCTATTACTACTACAACTACTACAAGAACTACTACTATAAGAATTACTACTACTACTACCGCAAGCACAACTGCTACTATTGCTACTACAACAACAACTACTACTACTACTACTCCTCCTCCTCCTCCTACTACCACAACTTGTACTACTTCTACTACAACTACTAGTTATAGTAGTTGTAGTTGTAGTAGGAGCAAGGCGTAGCCAGCAGTAGTGGGGTGTGGTGGTGGTTGTCGTAGTAGTAGGAGTAATAGTAGTTGTCGTTGTAGTAGCACGTAGCATTACTAGTCGTTAGATTCAGCAGCTAGCAGCAAGTAATAGTTAGTAGTAGTAGTAGCAGTAGCAGTTATGGCAGCAGCTTTGGTAGCAGTAGCAGTAGTAGTAGCACTAGCAGTTGTAGTGGTGGCAGTAGCAATAGTAGTAAGTAGTAGTTGTAGTAGTAATAGTAGTCATAGTAGTAGTGGTAGTAGCAATAATAGTAGTAGTAGTAGAAGGACTAGTAGTTAGTATTTGCAATAGTAGTTGGAGTATTATTAGCAATAGTAATAATTGTAGTCGTAGCAGTAGCAGTAGTAGCAGTTGTAGTAGTAGCAACAGCAGCAATAGTAGTTGGAACAGGAGTAGATGTAGTCATAGAAGTAGTAGTAGGAGTAGTAGTAGCAGCAGCAGTAATAGTAGTAGCCATATTAGTAGTAGTTGTAATAGTAGTGGTAGTAGAAGTAAAAGTAGTAGCAGTACTAGGAGTTGTAGTAGTAGTATTGGTAGTCATTGCAATAGCAATAGCAATAGTAGAAATAGTAGTAGTCGTATTAGGAGTTGGAGTTGTTGTGGTAGTAGTGGTAGTAGCAGCAGCAATAGCAATAGCAGAAATAGTAGTGGTAGTAGTAGTAGTTGATGTTGAAGTTGTAGCAGAAGTAGAATTAGAAGTAGCAGCAGTAGTAGTAGTTATTGGAGTAGTCGTAGTAGAAGTCGTAGCTATAGTTGAAGTAGAAGTAGAAGTAGTAGTAGTTGTAGTTGTAGTAGAAGTAGCAATTAGAGCACAAGCAGGAGTAGCAGCATAAGTAGTAGTGGAAGTAGTAGTAATAGTTGTAGTAGTTGTAGTAGTAGTAGCAGTAGCAGTTGTACCATCCATAGTTGTAGTCAAAGTTGTAGCAAAAGTCATAGTATAGTAGAAGTAATAGTAGTTATTGTAGTAATAGCATCAATAATAGCTACAGTGGAGTAGTAGGAGTAGTAGTAGTTGTAGTAGGTGTTGTAGCAGCAGTAGTAGCAATAGTAGTGGTTGGAGTAACAACACCGGTAGTGTTAGTAGAAGTAGTAGCAGTAGAGTAGTAGTTGGGGTATTAGTAGTTGCAGTTGAGGTTGTAGTAGTAGTAGTAGTAGTAGGAGCAGTAGTTGTAGTAATAAGAGCCAAAGTAGCTGAAGTAGAAGTAGTTGGAGTAGTAGTAGCAGTTGTGGCAGTAGAAGTAGCTGTGGGAGTAATGGTAATAGTTGTAGCAGTGGTTGGAGTGATATTAGCAGAAGTAGTAGTAGCAGTAGTCGTAGTAGTCAGAGTAGAAGTAGTAGCAACAGCAGTAGTAGTAGTAGGAGTAACAACACCAGCAGTATTAGTAGAAGTAGTAGGAGTAGCAGTAGTTGTTGGAGTATTAGTAGTCGCATTAGTGGTGGTGGTAGTAGTAGTAGTAGGAGTAGTAGTTGTAGTAGCTTGAGCCGAAGTAGTAGGGGTAGCAACAGTAGAAGTAGTTGGAGTGGTAGTAGTAGTTATAGTAGTAGCCGTAGTAGTGGGAGTAATAGTAACAGTAGTAGTAGTAGTAGTTGGACCGATATTAGTAGAAGTTGTAGTAGCAGCAGTCTTAGTAGTTGGAGTAGCAGTAGTAGTAGTAGTAGTAGTAGTAGTAGTAGTTATTGCGGCAGCAGTAGTAGTAGTAGTAGGAGTACCAGTTGTAGTAGCAGTAGCTGAAGTAGTGGTAGTCGCAGTTGTAGCAGGAGGATTATTAGTCAAAATAATAGCAGTTGTAGTAGTAGTAGTAGAAGGAGAACTAGTAGTAGGAACAGTAATAGTACAAGTAGTAGTAGGAGTAGGAATAGTAGAAGTACTAATAGTAGCAACAATAGTAGTTGTAGTAGTGGCTGTAGTAGTAGTAGTAGTAATAGTAGTGATAGTAGTAGCAGCAGCAGCAGTTGTAGCAGTAGTGGAAGGAACAATAGTAGTACTTATAGTAGTAGTGGAAGTAATAATACTAGTAGTGGTAGTCGCAGTAGTAACAGGAGCAGCAGTAGCAGCAGTAGCAGTCGCAGTTGTAGTAGTAGTAGTTGTTGTTGTAATAGTATTAGTACCACAAGTAGTAGTAGTAGAAATAGTAGTGGTGGTAGTAGCAGTACTAGTAGCAGTTGTAG
Source organism: Trichopus zeylanicus subsp. travancoricus (assembly GCA_005019695.1). Lineage (NCBI taxonomy): Eukaryota > Viridiplantae > Streptophyta > Magnoliopsida > Dioscoreales > Dioscoreaceae > Trichopus > Trichopus zeylanicus. The sequence continues at coordinate 6,929 of RXID01015930.1, forward strand.
CTGTAATAGTAGTAGTAGTAGCTACAACAGCAATAGTAGTAGTAGTAGAAATAAATGCAGTAGCAGTAGTAGTAGCAGTGGTAGTAGTAGTGACAGTAGTAGTATTAGTTTTGGTAGTAGTAGTAGTAGCAGTAGCAGTGATAGCAATAGTTATAGTAGTAATAGTAGCTGTAGTAGTAGTAGCAGCAGCAGCAGTAATAGCAATAGATGTAGTAGTAGTAGTAGTAGTAGTAGTTATTGTACTAGCATTAGTAGTAGTAGTAGTAGTAGTAGCAGCAGCAGCAGCAGCAGCAAGAGTAGTAGTAGTGGAAGTTACGGTAGCAGTAGCTAGAGTAGCAGTAGCACAAGTAGTATTAGTTTTGGTAGTAGTAGTAGTAGTATTAGTAGCAGCAGCAGTAGTAGCCGTAGTAGTAATAGTAGTAGTAGTAGCAGTAATAATAGTAGTAGCAGTCATAGTAGTGGTAGCAGAAGTAGCCATAGTAGCCATAGTAGAAGTAGTAGTGGCTGTAGCAGTCAAAGCAGAAGTAGTAGTAATACTACTAGTAGTAATAGTAGCAATAGCAGTCAAAGTAGTAGTGGTTGTAGCAGGAGTTGTAGCAGTTGTGGTAGTAGTAGTAATAGTAGTAATATTAGCTGTAGCAAAAATAGTACTAGCTGTTGTAGTTATGGTAGGACTAGCTGTAGTACTTGCAGCAACAGTTGTTGTTGTTGTATTAGTCATAGCAGTAGTAGTAGTAGCCATAGTAGGAGTTGCAGCAGTAGTAGTAGTGTTAGTAGCAGTAGTAGTACCAGAGGTAGTAGAAGTTTGCGAAGCAGTAGCAGTAGCAGTAGTAGTAATATTAATAGCTAAAGTAGTGGTACAGGTCGTAGTATTAGCAGCAATAGTAGTATTAGCAAGACTAGTTGTGGTAGTAGTTGTAGTAGTAGTCATTATTGTTGTAACGGTAATATTAGCAATAGCAGCAGTAGAAGTAGTAGTAGTAGTAGTAGTAGCAGTCACAGTAGCAATAGTTGTAGTGGCGGAGGTAGTAGTTGTAGTATTTGAAATAGTAGTTGTTGTTGTTATAGCGATAATACTGGTAGTAGTAGTAGTTGGTGTTTTATTAGTAGTTGTAGTAGTATTTGTAGTGGTAGTTGCAGTTGCAATAGTAGCAAAAGTGGTGGTAGTAGTAGTAGTTGTTGTTGTTGCTGTTGTAGTAGTAGTAGTAGTGGTGGTGGTGGTGGTGGTAGTAGTAGTTGTTGTTTTTGTTGTTGTTGTTGTTGTTGTAAGAGCAGCCGTAGTAGCCATAGAAGTACTAGCAGTAGTAGTAGTAGTAGCAATTATGGTTGTAGTAGTAGTAGTAGCACCAAGAGTAGCCGCGGTAGCCATAAAAGTAGTAGTTGTTGCAGAAGTAGTAGGAGTATCAATAGTAGTAGTAGTAGCAGGAGTAGTAGTACTATTACTAGTAGTAGCAGAAGTAGCATTAGTATTAGCAGAAGTAGTTGTAGTAACCATAGTTGTAGTAGCAGTAACAGTAGCAGTAGCAGTAGTAGTTGTAACAGAAGTAGTAGCAGTAGATATAGTCATAGGAGATGTAGAAGTAATAGCACAAGTAGTAGCAATAGCATTAGTAATATTAGTAGTAGTAGCATTGAAAGTAGTACTAGTAGTTGCAGTAGCAGTAGTAGCAATAGTAGTTGCATTGATAGTAGTAATAGTAGTAGTTCTAGGAGTGGTATTAGTGCTCTCAAAGTACTTGCAGTAGTAGTGTAGTAGTACTAGCAGTAGTTGTGGTTGAAGATGTAGTAGCAACTGTAATAGTTGCAATTCCAGCAGTAGTAGTATTAGCTGTAGTTGTAGTAGTTATAGTATCATAGTAGTAGTAGTAGCTGGGGCAGTGGAAGTTGTAGTACTAGTAGCAGAGGTAGTCATAGTAGTAGTAGGAGTAGTAGTAAGAGTAGTAGTAACAGTAGTAGTAGTAGTAGTAGTAGTAATAGTAGTAGTAGTAGTAGTATTCATTATAGCAGCAGCAGCAGTAGCGACAGTAGTAATAGTCATAGTAGGAGTCGCAGTCATAGTTGTTGTAGCTATAGTAGTAGTAGTAGGAGGAGTAATAATTATAGGAGCAATAATAGTGGTAGGAGTTCTAGGAGTTGTAGTAAGAATAGCAGCAATAGTAGTAGTAATGGAAGTGTAGTAGTAGCAGTAGGAGTAGTTGTAGTAGTAGTAGCAGCAGGAGGAGTAGTAGGAGTGGTGGCAGCAGTAGTAGTATAAGTAGTAGTAATAGTTGCAGTAGTTGTAGTAGTAGCAGTAGTAGCAGAAGTAGCAGCAGTTGTTGTAGCAATAGTTGTTGTTGTGTAGTAGCAATAGTTGTTGTAGTAGTAGCGGCTGAAGTAGTAGTAGTAGTTATAGTAATAGTAATAGTTGTAGTAGTAGAACTATTAGCAGAAGTTATAATAGTGGCACTATCTATAGTAGTAGTAGTAGTAGTTGCTGTATTAGTAGCAAAGGTAGTAATACGAGCAGTCGTAGTAGCAATAGCAGCAACAAATGTTCATGTAGCAGTATTAGTCGTAGTTTAGTAGTAATAGTAGTACTTGTAGTAGGAGTAGCACTAGGACTAGCAGCGGCAATAATAGTAGTAATAGTGGTGGTAGTAGTAGAGTACTAGTAGCTGAGCAACAGCAGCAGCAACAAGTGTAGTAGTAGTATTAGGAGTAGTGGTAGTTGGACTAGTATTATTAGTTGTAGTAACAATAATAGCAGTAGTCCCTATAGCATTAGTGGTAGTAGTAGTAGCAGCTGCAATAGGAGTAGGAGTAGCAGTTGCAGTAGTCGTGCTAGTAGTAGTAGAAGCAGTAGCAGTAGTAATAGTAATAGTAGTAGCAGTAGTAATAGCAGCTGTCAACGTAGTGGTGGTAGTAGTAGTAGTCGCATTAAAAGTAGTTGGAGTAGCAGTAGCAGTAGTAGTAGCAATAGCAGTAGAAGTAGTAGTAGTAACAGTAATAGTAGTTGAAATAGCAGTAGCAGCAGTGGTGGTGGTGGTAGTAGTAGCAGTAGTTGTAGTAGGATAAATAGCAGTGGAAGTAGGAGTAGCATTAGTAGTAGTAGTAGAAGAAGAAGCAATAATAGTAGTAGTAGTCGTAGCAATAGTAGTAGGAGTAGTATTAGTAGTAGTAGTAGTAGAAGTAGTAGCAGCAATAATGGTAATAGTAGTAGGAGTAGCAGAAGTAGAAGATGTAGTAACAGTAGCAATAGCAGTAGTATTAGAAGTAGTAGTAGGAGGAGGTGTACTAGCAGCATTAGTACGAGTAATAATACTGGTAATAGTAGTATCAGTAGCTATAGTAGCAGCAACAGTAGCAGCAGTAGCGATAGCTATAGTAGAAGCAATAGCTGTAGCAGTGCTAGTAGTACTCTTATCAATTGTAGTAGCAGCAACTATAGTATTAGTAATAGTAGTAGCACAAGTAGTAGCAGTAGTAGTAGTTATGGCTATATCATTAACAACAATAGTAGGATGAGTCGCGGGAGCAATAGTTTTAGTATAACAGTAGTGATAGTAGTAGCAGACATAGTAGGAGAGGTAGTAGCTGCTGTAGTAGCAGTAGCAAAAGTAGAGGTTGGTATAGGAGTAGTAATAGTAGTCATTCTTGCAGTAGCAGCAGCAGTAGTTGCGGCAGCAGTGTTAGAAGTAGTAATAGTAGTAGTAGTAAAAACGGCAAAAGTAGTAGCAGTTGTAACAGAAACAAAAGTAGTCGGAGTAGTTGTAGTAGTAGTAGGAGTAGCTCTAGTAGTAGTAGTAGTAGCAGAAGCAATTGCAGCAGTAGTAGTTGTACTAGCGATTGCTGGGGTAGTAGTAAAAGTAGTTGTAGCAACAACAGCAGCACTAGTAGTAGTAGTAGCAGTAGGAGAAGAAGTAGTAGTAGTAGTAGTGGCAGCAGTAGTATTAGCAGCTGTAGCAATAGCAGTAGCATAAGTAGCAGTAGTAGCAGCAGTAGTTGTAGTAGTAGTAGAAGAAGTAGTGGTTTGAGGAGTAGTAGTATTTTTTGTTGTAGTAGTTGTAGTAGTAGTAGAAGAAGTAGTAGTTTGAGGAGTAGTAGTTGTTGTTGTTGTAGTAGTTGCAGTTGTAGCAATACAGCAGTAGTAGTACTATCAGTAGCAGTAGTAGTTGCAGTAGTAGCAGCAGCAGTAGTAGGAGCAGCAGCAGTAGTGGTAGTAGTAGTAGCAGTAGTAATAGTAGTAGTACTAGTAGTAGCAGCTATAGTAGCTGTAAGAGGAGAAGTAGTAGCACTAGGAGTAGTAGGAGTGGTAATAGTTGTATCAGTAGTAGGAGTGAGAGTTATGGCAGTATCGGTAGTATTAGTTATAGTAGTCGAAGTAGTAGGAGTGGCAGCTACAATCGTAGTTGTAGTTGTGGCAGTAGTAGAAGTAGCGGCAACAGTAGTAGTAGTAGTAGTAGTAGAAGGAGTAGCGTTAGTAGTAGTAGTAGTAGTACTGGTAGTAATAGTAGTTGTTGTTGCTGTCGTAGCAGTAGCAGCAGGAGTAGTAGCAATAGTGTTAGTAGTAGGAGTAGTTGTCATGGCAGTAGCGGTAACAACAGTAGTCACTATTGCAGTAGTAAAAGTAGTAGCAGTAGTGATGTTACAATAGTAATTGCAGTAGTAATAGTAGTAGTAGCTGCAGTAGTAATTGTAGTAATAGAAGTAGTAGTCATAGGAGAAGAAGTTGTAGTAGTATTACTAGGAGTAGTAGTAGGAGAAATAGTAGCAGCAGTAGTAGCGGTAGTAACAGTACTAGCAGTAGTTGTGGCAGTAGTAGTAGAAGTTGTAGCAATAGTAACAGTAGTAGTTGTAGGAGTAGAAGTAGTAGTTGTAGTAGTTGTAGCTATAGCAGAAGAACCAGTAGTCGTAGTAGTCATAGTAGTAGTAGTAGTAGTAGTAGTAGCATCAGTAGTAGTTGTTGTAGTAGGCATAGTAGTAGTAATAGCATCAGTAGTAGTTGTTGTAGTAGGCATAGTAGTAGTAGTAGTAGCATCAGTAGTAGTTGTTGTAGTAGGCATAGTAGTAGTAGTAGTTGTTGTTGTAGTAGTAGTAACAGTAGTAGTAGGAGTAGTAGTAGTTGTACTAGGAGCAGCAGCAGCAGCAGATACAGTAGTAGTAATAGTAATAGTAGTAGTAGTAGTTGGATTAGTTGTGGTAGCAGCAATAGTTGCTATAGTTGTAGTAGTAGTAGCATTAGAAGTAGTTGTAGTAGTTGCAGTTGCAGCAGTTGCAGCAGTATCAATAGTACCAGTAGTAGCAGCAGTAGTAGTAGTAGTAGGAGTAGCAGTTCTAGTAGTAGTTGCAGCAGTAGCGATATTAGTAATTGTAGTAGTAGTAGTGGTAGTTGTAGTAGTAGTTGTTGTAGCAGCAGAAGCAGTTGTAGTAGCAATAGTAGTAGTGGTAGTAGTAGCAGAAGTAGTAATAGCAGTAGTGAAAGCGGTAGTAGTTGCAGTAGCAGTAGTAGTAGTAATATGAGCAATTGCAATAATAGTAGTAGTATTAGTAGTAGTAGTAGTAGTCATTGTTGTATGAGAAATAGTAGTAATAGTGATAGTTGTAGTAATAGTAGTTGTAGTGGAAGTAGTAGCAATAGTAGTAGAAGTAATTGTAGAAGTAAGACGAATAGTAGTAGTTGTAGAAGTAGTAGTAGAACTAGTAGTAGTTGTAGTAATACTAGTAGTAGTAGTAGTCGTAGTTGTAATGTAAGTAGTAGTAGTAGTATTAGTAGAACTAGTAAAAGTAGTTGTCTTAGTAGAAGTAGTAGTAGTAGCAGTAGTAATAGTAATAGGAGTAGGTATAGCAATCGTAATAGTAGTAGTAGTAATAGTAGTTGTTGTTGTTGTTGTAGTAGTCATAGTAATAGTAGTAGTAGTAGTAGTACAAGGAGGAGTAGTTGTAGTAGTAGGCATAATAGTAGTAGTAGTAGTAGAGGTAATAGTAGTAGCATTAGTAATTATAGTAGTAGTAGAGGTAGCAGCTGTAGAACTAGTAGTAGTAGTCAGAGTAGTTGTAGAAGTAGGAGTAGTATTAGGAGTTGGAGTAGAAGTAGTTGTAGCTATGGTAGTAGTAGCAATGGTAGAAAGAGCAATAGTGGTAGCCACAGTAGTAGTAATATTAGCAGTAGGAGTGGAGTTGTAATAGTAGTAGTAGTGTTCGTACTAGTAGCAGCAGCAATAGTAGTCACAGTAGTAGTAGTAGCAATAGTAGTAATAGTAATAATAGTAGTAGTAATATTAGAAGTACTATTACTAATAGTAGTATTTGCAGTAGTTGTATTAGTAGTAGTTGTAGCAGTCGCAGTAGTAGTAGTAGTAGTTGTAGTAGTTGTTGTTGTTGTTGTTGTTGTCATAGTAGTAATAGCAGTAGTAGTAGTAGGAGGAGGAGGAGGAGGAGGAGGAGGAGGTGGAGGAGGAGGAGTAGGAGTAGGAGTAGTAGTAGTAATAGTAGTACTAGTAGTAGTAGTAGTAGTAGTAGTAGTATTGCTATTAGTAGCTTATGTTGTAGCAGTAGTAGTAGATGTAGTTGTAGTTGCAGTAGTAGTAGTGCTAGTAGTAGTAGTAGCAGCAGTAGTAGCAGTAGTAGTGGCAACAACAGTAGTAGTAATATTAGTAGTAGTATTGCAACAACTGTAGTTGTTGTAGCACTAGTAGTAGCGGCAACAACAGCAGTAGTAGTAGCAGTTGTAGTAACAGTAGAAGTAGTAGTATTAGTATTTGTAGCAACAGTAGTAGTTGTAGTAGTAGTAGTAGTAGAGGTTGTTGTTGTTGTAGTAGTAGTAAATTTAGAAGCAATTGTAGTAGTATTAGTGATTGTAGTAGTAGTAGTAGTAGCAGTAGTAGCGGCAATAATGGTAGTTGTAGCAGCAGAATCAATAGTAGTAGTTGTTGTTGTTGTAGTTGTAGTAGTAGTAGTAATACTAGTAGTAACAGTCATAGTAGTGGCAGCAGTAGTGCTAGTAGTAGCTGTAGTTGTGGTAGTTGTAGCAGTAGCAGTAGTAGTAGTAGTAGTAGAGTAGTCGTAGGAGTAACAGTACTAGTAGGAGAAGTACTAGAGGAGTGGTAATTGTATTAGTTGTAGTCGTGTTACTAGTCATTGCAATAGTAGTACAAGTACACGTAGTAGTAGTAGTAATAGTAGTAGTAGTAATGGTAGAAGTACTATTAGAAGTAGTATTTGCAGTATGTATGTTCGGAGTACTAGTAGATACAATAGTAGAAGTAGTAGTAGTTGTAGTAGTAGTAGTACTTGTGGTAGTTATTGTTGTTGTTGTACTAGTTGTGGTTTTAGTGGTTGCAGCAGTAGTAGTAGAAGTAGTTCTTGTAGCACGGGTAGTGGCAGTAGTAGTATTACTAGTAGTTGTGGCCGTAGTAATAGTACAAGTAGTAGAAGCAAGAGTTGTTGTATTAGCACTATCAGTAGCAGTAGTAGCAACAACAACAACATTAGTAGCAGTAATATTAGTAATAGCTATAGTAGTAGTACCAGTAATAATAGTAGTAGTAGTAGTAGTAGCAGCTATTGTTGTTGTTGTTGTAGCATGGGTAGTAGGAGCAGCAGCAGCAGTACTTCTGGCAGTAGTCGCAAGAACCATAGTTGTAGTGACACTAGCAGTAGTCGCAACAGGAGGAGTAGTTGCAGTGTTATATTAGTAGTACTAGTAGTAGCAGTAGTGCAGTAGTATTAGCAGCAATAGTGGAAGTAGTAATAGTAGTAATTGTAGCAGAAGTAGTAGTAGTAGTAGTAGTAGTAGTAGTAATAGCAGCAGCAGCAACAGAAGTGGTAGTAGTAGTGGTGGTAGAAATAGCAGTAGCATTAGCGATGGTAGTAGTAGTAGTAGTTGCAGTAGTAGTGGTAGTAGTAGTAATAGTAGCAGTTGTATTCGTAGTAGCTGTAGCGGTAGTAGTGGTAGTAGTCATTGTAGTGGTAGCAGTAGTTGTAGTCATTGTAGCTGTAGTAGAAGCAGTAGAAGTGGTAGTAACAGCAATCGTCGTAATAGTAGTAACAGTACTAGAAGTGGAAGTAGTAGTAGAAGCAATAACAATAGTAGTAGCAGTAGGAGCAGTTGCAGTAGTATTAGTATTACTACTACTAGTAGTAGTAGCTGCTGCAGTAGCGGTAGTTGCATTAGTAGTAGTAGCAGCAATAGTAGTATTAGTAGTAGTAGTAATTGCAACAGTTGCAGCAGTATCAGTAGTTGCCGTGGTAAGAGTAGTTGCAGTAATAGTGGTTGCAAGAATTGCGATAGTAGTACTAGTAGTAGCTGCAACAACTGTAGTGGTAGTAGCACAAGTCGTAGCGATAGCACCAGCAGTAGTAGCAGTATTGTAATAATGGTAGTAGTAGTTGCTGTAGTAGCAGTTGTAGTAGCAGTAATAGTAGCAGTAACATTTGTCATTGTAGCCATAGTTGTACTCGTAGTAGAAGTAGTAGCCATAGTAGCAGTAGCAATGGAATCAATATTAGCCATAGTAATTATAGTTGTAGTAGAAGAAGTAGTTATTATTGTTGTAGTAGTAGTAGTATTAGTAGCAGTCGTAGTAGTGGTGGTGGTAGCAGTAGTAGCAGCAGCAGTACTATCGTAGTAGTCATAGCAACTATAGTTGTAGTACCGCTAGTAGTAACGGCATCACTAGCAATAGTAGTAGCAGTAATAGCAACAACAGCAGTAGTAGTAGCAGTAATAGTAGCTATAGTAGTAGTCATTGTAGCTATAGTTGCAGCAGTAGAAGAGGTTGTAGTAGTACTAGTAACATTAGCAGCAGTAGTAGTCAGTGCCAGTAGTAGAAGTTGTAGCAGTAGTAATAGCAACAATAGTAGTATTAGTAATTGCAGCTGCAGTAGTAGTAGTAATATCAGCGGTATCAATAGTAGCAGTAGTAGTAGTTGTAGTAGCAGTAGTAGTAATAATAATTATAGTAGTAGTACTAGTGGTAGTAGCAGTTGTAGTACTGGTGGCAGTAGCAATAGTAGTAGCGATAGCCCCAGCAATTGTAGTTGTAGTAGCACTAGTATTAGCAGCAGCACCAGCAGAAGTAGTAGAGTTGTAACAGTAGTCATAGTAGTAGCAGTAGTAGTAGTAGTAGTTATTGTAGCTGCAGTTGTCGTAGTAGTAGAAGTAGTAGTTGTTGTAGTAGTAGTAGTAGTAGTGGTAGTAGTAACTTAAGCAGCAATAGTAGTAGTAGATGTAGTAGCAGAAGTAGTTGCTATAGTTGTAGGTGTAGTAGTAGTAGAAGTAGTATCAGTAGTAGCAGTAGCAGTAGAATCAATAGTAGCAGTAGTAGTTGTAGTTGTAGTAGTTATAGTAATAGTAATAATTGTAGTAATAGGTGTAGTAGTAGTAGTCATAGTAGCGGTGACAGTAGAAGTAGTAGTAGCAATAGTTGTAGTCGTTGTTCTAGTACTAGTAGCTGAAGTAGTAGAATTAGAAAAAGTAGTAGTAGTAGTAGCATTAACAATAGTAGTTGTAGTATTTTTAGTAGGAGTAGTAGTAGTTGGATTCGTAATAGTAGCAGCTGCAGTAGCAGTAGTTGCAGCAGCAGTACCAATAGCAGTAGTAGTAGTAGTAGCAGCAGTTGCAGCAGTTGAAGCTGTTGCAATAGTATTTGCAATTATAGTAGTAGCAGTAGTAGTAGTGGTTGAAGTTGTAGTAGTAGTAGCAGCAGCCGCAATATGAATAGTAATAGTAGAAGTTGTTGTTGTAGTAGTAGTTGCAGTAGTAGTTGTACTGGCAGTGGCAGTAGTATCGAAAGTAGTTCTTACAATAGCATTCGGAGTAGTAGTAGCAGTCATAGCTATAATACGTGTAGCAGGAGCAGTACTAGCTGTTTTGGTAGCAATAATAGTTATTGTATGAGAAGTAGTAGCCACAGCGATTGATGTAGCAGTAGTCGTAGTAGTAGTTGCAACAGTAGCAGTAGTATGTGAAGCAGTAGTAGTTGTACTACTACTAGTAGCAATAGTAGTAGTTGTAGCAGTAGTAGTAGTAGCAACAGTCATAGTAGTAGGAGAGTAGTAGTAGTTGTTATTGTGGGAAAAGTTGTGGTAGTAGTTGTTGTTGTAGCAGTTGTAGTTATAGTAGTAGTAGTAGTCATAGTTGTAGCAGCAGTAGTAGTTGTTGTAGTAGTATTGTTAGTAATAATAGTAGTAGTCATAGTTGTAGTAGTAATAAAAGTAGTAGTAGTAATAGTTGCAATAGTAGTAGTGGTAGTCGTAGTAGTAGCAGCAGCAGTAATACTAGTAGTAGTAGTAGTAGTAGTACTAGTAGCAGAAGTTGTAGTAGCAGTTGCAGTAGTAGTTGTAGTTGTTGTTTCTGCAGAAGTAGTAGTAGTAGAAGTAGCAGCTGCAGTAGAAGCAGTAGTACTAGCAGTTGTAGTAGTAGTAGCAGCATAAGTTGTAGTAGTGGTAGCAGCAGCAACAACAGTAGTACTAGTAGCAGTAGTAGTGATAGTAGTTATGGTAGTCATAGTGGTGGTAGTAGGAACAATAGTAGTAATAGTTGTAGTAGAAGTAGTAGTAATAATAGCAGTAGTTGTAATAGTAGCAGAAGCTATAATAGAAATAGCCATAGTAGCTGTAGAAGTAGAAGTAGCAGTAGTAGCAGTAGTAGAAGTAGTAGTAGTAGTAGTAGCAGAAGATGCAGTACCAACAATAGTAGTAGGAGCAGGCATAGTAATAGCAGCAGCAGTAGTAGTAGTAGTAATAATGGGAGCAACTGTAGTAGTAGTAGTGGTGGTGGTAGTGGCAGCAGTAGTACTAGTATCAGTAGCAGTTGTAGTAGTAACAGTAGCTGCAGTTATTGCAGTAGTAGAAGTATTAGTAGCATTATAAGTAAGAGTAGTAGCAGTTGTAGCAATAGTAGAAGTAATAGCAACAATAGCCGTAGTAGTAGTAGTAGTAGTAGCAGTAGTAGTAGATGCAGTAGTGTTATATTAGTAGTAGTAGTAGATGTAGTAGTTCTGTATTAGTAGCAGTGGTAGTTGTCATTGTTGTTGTAGTAGTAGTTACAGTAGTAGTAGTAGTAGTAGCTAAAGTATTAGTAGTATTCGTAGTAGTAGAATTAATTGAGTAAAAGTAGGTGTGGTAGTAGTAGGAGTAGTAGTACGAGGAGTTGTAGTAGTGTTAGTAGTAGTAATAGTGGTGGTAGTAATAGTAGTAGTTGCAGTTTTGGTAGTAGAAGTAGTGACAGTTGTAGTAGTATTAGTAGTAGTAGCAACAGATATAGTAGTAGTGGGAGTGTAGTAGTAGTAGTAATAGTCATAGAAGTAGTAGTAGCAGGAGTTGTTGTAGTCACTTTAGTAGTAGTAAAAGTAGCAGTTGTACCAATGGTAGTAGTAAAAGAAGTATTAGTAGTGGTAGTAGTAGAAGTAGTAGTAGTAGGAGTAGTACGAGTAGCAACAACAGTAGTAGCAACAATAGTAATAGTAGTAGTAGTAGTAAAAGTAGAAGTAGTAGTAGTTGTTGAAGTAGTAGTAGTAGTAATAGTGGTACTAGTAGTAGTAGTAGTCACAGTAGTAGTAATGGTGCTAGTAGTAGTAGTACTAGTAACTTTGGTAGTAGTAGTAGTAGAAGTTGTTGTTGTTGTTGTTGTTGTTGTTGTTGTTGTTGTTGTTGTTCTTGTAGTAGTAGTAGTAGTCGTAGCAGTAATAGTAGTAGTAGTAGTTGTTGATCTTGTAGTAGTAGTAGTAGTAGTAGTAGTAGTAGTAGTAGTAGTAGTAGTAGTAGTAGTAGTAGTAGTAGTAGTAGTAGTAGTAGTAATAGTTGTAGCAGTACTAGTAGTAGTAGTAGTAGTGAGAGTAGTAGTTGTAGTAGTTGCAGGAGTAGTAGAAGAAGTTGCTGTAGAAGTAGAAGAAGTGGCAGTTGTAATAGTAGTATTAGTAGGAGTAGGAGTAGAAGTAGTAGTTGTAGAAGTGGTAGAACTAGTAGTAGCTATAGTAGCAATGGCAGTACTAGTAAGAGCCGTAGTAGCAACAACAGTAGTGGTAGTAGTAGAAGTAGCAGTAGTACTAGTAGAAGTAGTAGTAGCAGTAATAGCAGTAGTAGTTGTAGAAGTAGTAGTAGTAGTAGTGTAAGTTGCTGTAGTATTAGTTGTAGTAGTAATGGTAGTAGTAGTGGTGGTGGTTGTAGTAGTAGTGGTGGTAGTAATAGTAGTAGTAGCTTTGGAAGAAATAGTATTAGTAGTAGTGGTGGTGGTAGCTTTAGTAGTGGTAGTAGTAGTAGTGGTAGTAGTGGTGGTGGTAGCTGTAGCAATATTAGTGGTAGTAGTAGTAGAGAAAGCTGTAGAAGTTATAGTAGTAGTAGTAGTAGTAGTAGTAGTCGTAGCAAGTGGAAAAGTACTAGCAGAAGTGGAAGTTGTAGCAGTAGTAGCAGCAGAAGTTGTAGTAGTAGTTGTAAAAGTAGCAGTAATAGCAGTAAAAGTTGAAGCAGTTGTAGGAGCAGTAGTTGAAGTAGAAGAAGTAGAAGTAGTAGTAGTAGGAGTAGTAGTACTAGTAGTTGAAGTAGTAGTTACAGTAGTAGTTGTAGCAATAGTAGTAGTAGAAATCAAAGTAGTAGTAGTAGTTGTAGTTGTAGTAGTCCCAAATATAGTAACAACAGTAGTAGTAGGAGAAGTAGCAGTAGTAGAAGTAAGAGTAGTACTAGTAGAGGTAGTAGTTGTTGTTGTTGTAGTAGTGGCAGCAATAGCAGCAGAAATAGCAGTAGTTGTAGTAGCATTAGGAGAAGGAGAAGTAATACTAGTATTAGTAGTACTGGTAGTAGTAATAGTGCTAGTCAGAGTAGTAGTAAGCTGTAGCAGCAGCAACAGCAGAAACAGTAGTAGTAGTAGTAGTAGTAGAAATCGGAGTTGTAGTAGTAGGAGCAGCAGCAGTAGTACCAGTAGTGGCAGTATAGTAGTCTGAGTAGTATTAGTAGTAGTTATTGTTGTTGTTGTTGTAGTGGTAGTAGTAGGATTAGGAGTTGGAGTAGGAGTAGTAGTAGTAGTAGTGGTAGTTGTAGTAGTAGCAGTGGCCGCAGTAGTAGTGCTAGTAGAGGTAATAGTAGTAGTAGTGGTAGTTGAAGTAGTAGTAGTAGTAGTAGTAGTGGTAACAGTAGTTGTAGTTGTTGTACTAGTAATAGCTGTAGTAGTCATGGGAGTAGTTGTAGAAGTAGTAGTAGTAGTAATAGTACTAGTTGTAATAGCAGTAATAGTAGAAGAAGCAATAGTAGTAATTGTAGCAGTAGCAACAGCGGCAGTAGTTGTAGCAATAATGGTAGCATTAGCAATAGAAGTAGTAGTTATTATTGTAGCAGTAGTTGTAGTAGTTGTACAAGTAATGGGAGGAGGAGTAGTAGTAGTAGTAGTAGAAGCAACAATAGTAGCAATATTAGTAGTAGTAGTAGTAGCAGTAGTAGTAGTAGTAGTATTAGTAGTAGTAGTAGTAGTAGTAGTAGTATTAGTATTAGTAGAAGTTGGAGCAGGAGTTGGAGTAGGAGTAGTAGTATTTGTAATAGTAGTAGTTATGGTTGTAGTTGTGGTAGTAGTTGTAGTAGTAGTAGTAGTAGTAGTAGCAGTAGTAGAATTAGTAGTAGTAGTGGAAGTAGTAGGAGTAGCTTTAGTAATAGTAGTGGTGGCGGTGGTCATAGTGGTAGTAGTAGTAGTAGTATTACTTATAGTAGTAGTTGTTGTTATTGTTGTAGTAGTAGTAGGAGGAGTATTTGGAGTAGTAGTAGAAGAAGTTAACGTAGTAGTAGTTATTGTTGTTGTTGTAGAAGCAGCAGTAGCAAAAGTAGTAGTAGCTACAGCAACAATAGAAGCAGCTACTGCAGCAATAGTTGTTGCAATTGTAGTAATGGTCTGAGTAGTAGTAGCAGTAGTCGGAATCAGAGTAGTAGTAGCAGTAGTAGGAGTCAGGGTAGTCGTAGCAGCAGTACGAGTCAAATAAGTAGTAGTAGCAGCAAGATCAAGCGTCGTAGTAGTAGTAACTGAAGTGGAAGTCGTAGAAAAAGCTATAATAGTAGTGGCTATATTTATAATAGTAACAGTAGTAATAATGGTAGTAGTAGCTGTAGTAGTAGTAGCAGTAGTAGGAATAAGAATACGAGTGGTACTTGGAGTAGTCATTGTAGTAGCAGTAGTAGTAGATGTCATAGTAGTAGTAGTAGTAGTAGTAGTAGTAGTAGTAGTAGTAGTCGGAGTAACAGTAGTACTAGCAATAGCAGTAGCAATAGTTGTAGCAGCAGCAATAGTAGTAGTTGTAGCAGAAGAAGTAGTTGTAACAGTTGTAGTAGGAGTAGTTGTAGTAGTTGTAGCAGTAGTACTATTAGTAGTTGAAACTGTAGTAGTTGTTGGAGTAGTGGTAGTAATGGTAGTAGTTGTTGTAGTAGTAGTGTAGCAGCAGTAGTAGTAGTAGAAGTAGTAGTCATTGTAGTAGTTGCAGCAGGGGTTGCAGTTGTATTAGCAGTAGTAGAAGTAGTAGCTGTAGCAGATGAAGTAGTAGAATTACTAGTAAGAGTAGTAATAGTAGTAGTAGTAGTAGTCACACTAGTAGTAGTGGGTGTAGCAGCAATAGCAGCAGTAGTATTTGAATTAGTTGATGTCGTAGTAGTTGTTGTAGCAGTATTAGTTGTAGTAGTAGTACTTGTTGTAGCAATTATAGTAGTAGTAGTAGTATGAGTAGTAGTAGTAGTTGTTGTTGTCAGAGTAGTTGTAGTAGTAGTAGGAGTAGAAGCAAGAGTAGCGATTGAAATAGCAGCATGTGTAGCAATAATAGTTGTAGAAGTAATAGTAGGAGTACTAGTTGTTGTGGTAATAGTAGTACTAGGGGTAGCAATAGAAGTAGCAGATGTAGTAGTCATACTAGTAGTTGTTGTAATAGAAGTAGTAAGAGTTGTAGTTGTAGTTGTTATTGTAGTTGTTATTGTTGAAACAGTAGTAGTAGTTGTTGTTGTAGTAGTAATAGCCGTAGTAGTAGTAGTAGCAACCGTAACAGTACTAGTAGTAGCAGTGGTAGTAGTAGTTAGAGAAGTAATTGTAGTAGTAGTTATTATTATTGTCGGAGAAGTTGTAGTAGTAGTAGTAGAAGTAGTAGTTGTAGTAGTATTTGCTATTGTTGTTGTAATAGTAGTTGGAGCAATAGTAATAATAGTAGCAGCTGCAGTGGCCGAAGTAGTAACCATTGTTGTAGCGGCAGTAGTAGTCATCATCATAGTAGTAGTAGTAGTAATTATAGTAGAATTAGTAGTAGCAATAGTAGTTGTTGTGGAAGTAGTAGTCATAGTACTAGTTGTAGTAGTAGTTGTGGAAGTAGTAGTAGTAGTAGTTGATGTTGGAGTAGTAGAAATAGTTCTAGTAGTAGTAGTTTTTGTTGTTGTTGTTGTTGTTGTACTAGTAGTGTAGCAGCAGTAGCAGTAGTAGTTATTGTAGTAGTAGCAGTAGCAATAGTTGTTGTAGTAGTAGCAGCAATAGTAGTTGTAGTAGTAGTAGGAATAGTAGTTGCAGTAGTAGGAGCAGTAGTTGTAGTAGTTGTAGTAGTAGTAGTAGTAGTAGTAGCAGTAGTTGTAGTAGTAGTAGTAGTCCTTATAGTAGTAGTCGCAGGAGTAGTAATTCTATTAGTAGTAGCAGTAGTAGTAGCAATTCTTGTAGTTATAGTAGTAGCAGTAGTCGTAGTTATAGCTGTTGTAATAGTAATAGTAGTACTAGTAGTAGTAGCAGAAGTAGTTGTAGTAGTTGTAGTAGTTGTAGTAGTAGCGATAGTAATAGTTGCAGTAACAGTAGTATTAGTAGTTGTAGTAGTACTAGTAGTAGTAGTTGTGTAGTAGTGTAGCAGCAGTAGCAGTAGGAGTAGTAGTAGCAGCAGTAGTAGTAATAGTAATAGTGGCAATAGTAGTAGTAGTAGCAGTTGTTGTAGTAGTTATTGTTGTAATAGTAGTTGTAGTAGTTGTTGTTGTTGTTGTTGTTGTTGTTGTTGTTGTTGTAGTAGTAGTTGTTGTTATTGTTGTTGTTGTTGTAGCAGTTGTGGTAGTAGCAGCAGTAGTATCAGTAGTACTTGTAGCTGTAGTAGTAGTTGTTGTTTTTTTTGTAATAGTAGTAGTGGTAGTCATTGTAGTAGTTGTGGCTGGATTAGTTATTGTATTACCAGCTGTAGTAATAGTAGTTATGGTGGAAGAAGTAGTCGTGGTAGGAGTGGTAATAGTAGTAGTTGTTGCAGTAGTAACAGTAGTAGCACGAGTAGTAGTGGGTGTAGCACCAACTGCAATAGTAGTATTAGTACTAGTTGACGTAATAGTAGTAGTAGTAGTGGTATTAGCAGTAGTTGTAGTAGTAACAGTAAAAGTAGTTGTAGGAGTAGTAGTAGTAGGAGTAGGAGCAGTAGGAGTAGTTGTAGGAGAAGTAGTAGGAGTAGTAATAGAAGTAGCAGCAGCGGTAGCAGTACTAGTAGTAGAAGTAATAGTAGGACTACTAGTAGTTGTTGTAATATTATTAGTAGGAGTAGCAATAGAAGTAGCAGTACTAGTAGTACTAGTAGTAGTGGTAATAGTAGTATTAGGGGTTGAAGTTGTTGTAGTAGTTGTAGTAGTCGTTGTAGTAGAAGTAGTAGCCGTAGTAGTGCCAATAGTAGTGGTGGCAATAGTAGTAGTAGTAGTAGTAATAGTAGTAGTAGTTATTGTAGTAGTAGTAGCAGAAGAAGAAGTAGTTGCAGTAGTAGCAGTAGAAGCAGCAGTAGCAATAGAGGTAATAGTTGTAGCAGTAGCAATAGTATTAGGGCAAGTGGTGTTAGTAGTAGCAGCAATATCAGTGGTAGTAGTAGTTATAGTAGTAGTATTTGTAGTAGTAGTAGTAGTGGTTTTAGTAGCAGTAGTAGCAGTTGTAGTAGTTATTATTGTAGTACCAAAAGAAGTATTTATAAGGGTAGTCATAGTAGTAGCAATTGCAATAGTTGAAGTTGTAGGACTTGTAGTAGTAGCGGCAGTAGTCGTAGGAGCAGTAGCAAAAGTAGTAGTAGAAGTAATACTAGCGGTAGTAATAGTAACAATAGTAGTAGCAGCAGTAATTATAGAAGTAGTAGTTGTAGTAGGAGCAATATAAGTAGTTATAGTAGTTAGTAGTGGTAGTAGGAGTAGTAGTATTAGTAGCTATGGTAATAGCAGTAGCAGTAGTAATAGTAGTTGTTATTGTTGTTGTTGTAGTAGTAGTAGTAGTAGTTGTTGTTGTTGTATGAATAGGTGTAGGAGGAGTAGTGGTATGAGTAGTTGTAGTTGTTGTAGTAGTATTAGGAGCAGCAGTAGTGCTTGTAGTAGGAATAGTTGTTGGAGTAGCAATAGAAGTACCAGCACTAGTAGTAGTAATAGTAGTAGAAGTACTAGGAGTACTAGTAACAGTAGTAGCAGTAGTGGTTGTAGGAGTAGTAGACGTAGCAGGAGTTCTTGTAGCAGTAGTAGTAATAGGGGTAATAGTAGTAGTAGGAGTTATAGTTGTAGTAGTAGTAGTATCAGCAGTAGTGCCAATAGTAGTAGTGGCAATAGTAGTAACAGTAGTAGCTGAAGTGGAGGTAGTTGCAGTAGTAGTAGTACAAGCAGCAGTAGCAATAGTGGTAATAGTTGTAGCAGTAGCAATAGTATTAGCACAAGTGGTGTTAGTAGTAGCAGCAATATAAGTTGCAGTAGTAGTTATAGTAGTAGCATTAGCAGAAATAGTAACAGTTGTTGTAGTAGCAATAGTAGCAGTAGTACTAGTTGTTGTTGTAGTACCAAAAGTAGTAGTTATAAGGGTAGTCATAGTAGTAGTAGTTGCAGTAGTAGAAGTTGTAGGACTTGTAGTAGTAGTGGTAGTAGTTGTAGTAGTAGTAGTAGAAGTAGTAGTAGAAGTAATAGTAGTAGTAGTAGTAGTGATAGTAAAAAAAGTAGTAGTTGCAGTAATTGTAGAGGTAGTAGTAGTGGTAGTAGCAATATAAGTAGCAGTAGTAATTAGTAGTGGTAGTAGGAGTAGTAGTACTACTAGCAGTGGTAATAGTAGTAGTAGTAGTAGTAGTAGTAGTAGTAGTAGTAGTAGTAGTAGTAGTGGTAGCAGTAGTGTTGTTGTAGTAGTAGTTGTTGTTGTTGTACAAATAGGTGTAGGAGTAGTGGTATGAGTAGTTGTAGTTATTGTAGTAGTATTAGTAGTAGTAGTAGTGGTTGTAGTAGGAATAGTAGTAGGAGTAGCAACAGAAGTGTGAGCAGTAGTAGCAGTAATAGTAGTAGAAGTACTAGAAAGAGTACTAGTAGCAGTAGTAGCAGCAGTGGTTGTAGGAGTAGTAAACATCGCAGAAATTCTAGTAGTTGTAGTAGTAATAGTGATAATAGTAGTAGTAGGTGTTATAGTTATAGTAGTAGTAGTCATAGTAGTCATTATGGTTGCAGTAGTAGCAGTAGTAGTAGCAAGAGATATAGTAGTCGTAATAGTAGTAGTAGTAGTAGTTGAAGTTGTTGTTGTTGCTATTGTTGTAATAGTAGTAGTAGTGGAATAGTAGAAGTTATCGTAGTAGTAGCAACAGTTGTACTAGTAGTAGTAGCAGTAGTAGTACTTGGAATAGTAGTAGTAGTAGCAGTAGCAGTTGTAGTAGTAGTATCAGTAGTAGTAGTGGTAGTTGTAGTATTAATAGTAGTAGTAGTTGCAGCAGTAGTAGTAATAGTAGCAGCAATAGTAGCAGCAATAGTGGCACTATTAGTAATAGTAGTAGTAGTAGCAGTAGTAGTTGTAGTAGCATTAGTAATAGTAGTGGTAATAGAAGTAGTAGAACTATTAGTAGTAGCAATAGTAGTTGTAGCAGCAGCAGTAGTAGTAGTAGTAGTAGTTGCAGTCGTAGTAGAAGTCGAAGCTACAGTAGTAGTAATAGTGGCATTTGCAGCACCAGTAGTAAGTAATAGTAGTAGTAGTAGGAGGAGGAGTAGTAGTAGAAGTAGCAGCGGTAGTTGTAGTAGTAGTAATATCAGTAGGATTAGTGGTAGAAATAAGAGTAGTAGTAGCAGTAGTAGTATTAGTTGCAGTAGGCGTAGTACTAGTAGTAGTAGTAGTAATAGCAATAGTAGTATTTATACTGGTTATAGTTGCAGTGGTAGTAATAGCAGTTATAGTAGTAGTAGTAGTAGTAGTAGTAGTATTAGGAATGTTAGGAGTAGTTGTTGTAGTAGAAGTAGAAGTAGTAGCAATAGTCAACGTAGTAGGAGTGTTAGGAGTAGTTGTAGTGGTCGTAGTAGTAGTAGGAGTATTAGGATTAATAATAGTAGTGGTACTAGTAGTAGTAATTATTGTAGCAATAGAAATCATAGTAGTAGTAGTAGTTAGAGGAGTGTTGGGGTTAATAGTTGTGGTAGTAGCAGTAGTTGTAGCAGCCGTAGTGGTAGCAATAATACTAGTTGTAATCATTATAGTAGTAGTTGTTGTTGTAGCAGCAAAAGTAGTGGTAGTTGTAGCAATTGGACTTGTGTTGGTTGTAGTAGTAGTTATAGTTGTACTAGTAGTTGTAGTATTAGTAGTAGTAGTTCTAGTAGAAGTAGTAGCAGCAGTAGTAGTAGAGGTAATGGTAATTGGAGTAGTAGTAGCTGCAAGAGTAGCAGTAGTGGTAGTAGTAGTAGTAGTAGCAGTAGCAGTAGTTGTTGTTGTTGTAGCAGTCAGAGTAGGAATAGCAGTTGGAGTAGGAGTAGTAGTAGTATACGTAGTAGTAGTAGGAGGACTAGTAGTAGTAGTGAGAGTAGTACTCCTAGTAGTAGTAGTGGTGATAGTAGTAGTGGTAGTAGTAGAAGCAGTAGTCTGAGTTGCAATAGTAATAGAAGTAATGGTAGTAGTAGTAATGGTAGCAGTATTGGTAGTAGTCCTAGCTGCAGTAGTCGTAGTAGCGGTAGTGGTAGAAGCAGCAGTAGTAGTAGCATTAGTAGTAGTAGTGGTAGTAGTGGTAGTAGCAGTGGTAGAAGTAGCAACAGTAGTTGTTGTAATAGTTGCCGAAGTAGTACTAGTAGCAGCAGAGCAGCAGCAGCAGTAGTAGTAGCAGTAGTGGTAGTTGTAGTAGTTGCAATACTAACAGTAGTAGTAGTGGTACTAGTAGTAGTAGAGTAGTAGTAGTAGTTGTTATTGTAGTTGTTGGCGAAGTAATAGTAATAGTTGTAATAGATGTAGTAGTAGTTGTAGCAGTTGTAGTAGTAGTAGTAGGAGGAGGAGGAGGAGGAGGAGCAGTTGTAGTTGTAGCAATAGAAGCAGTAGTAACAATTGTAGTAGTCGTAGTAGCTGTGGGAATAGTATTATTACAAGTTCTAGTTGTAGTAGCAGTAGTAGTCGGAGTAGTTATAGTAGTAGTAGGATTAGAAGTAGGAGTAGCAATTGAAATAACAGCATGTGTAGTAGCAATAGTTGTAGAAGTAATAGTAGGAGTACTAGTAGTTATGGTAATAGTTGTTGTAGGATTAGCAATAGAAGTAGCAAAAGTAGTAGTCGTACTAGTAGTAGTCGTAATAACAGTAGTAGGAGTTGTAGTTGTAGTTGTAGTAGTAGTAGTAGTAGTAGTCGTAGTAGTAGTAGTAGTAGTAGTTGCGGTAGTAGTAGTAGCAGTTGTTGTAGTAGTAATAGCAGCAGCAGTAGTAGTAGCAGCAATCGTAGTAGTACTAGTTGTAGCAGTGGTAGTAGTAGTCAGAGAAGTAATTGAAGTAGTAGTTATTGTTGTCGTTAGAGAAGTCATAGTAGCAGTACTAGAAGTAGTAGTTGTAGTAGTATTTACTATTGTAGTAGTAGTAGGACGAGGAGTAGTAGTAGTAATAGTAGTAGTAGTAGCAGCAACAGTAGTGGCAGAAGTAGTAGCCATTGTTGCTGCGGCAGTAGTAGTCATCATCGTAGTAGTAGTCGTAGTAGTAGTTGTAGAATTAGTAGTAGCAATAGTATTAGTAGTAGCAATAGTAGTTATTATAGAAGTAGTAGTCGTAGTGCTAGTTGTAGTAGTAGTTGTGGAAGTAATAGCATTACTGGTAGTAGATGTTGTAGTAGTAGAAGTAGTAGTAGTAGTTGTTGTTGTTGTTGTACTAGTAGTGTAGTAACAATAGCAGCAATAGTTGTTGTAGTAGTAGCAGTAGCAATAGTTGTTGTAGTAGTAGTGGTAGTAGTTGTTGTAGTAGTAGTAGGAATAGTAGTTGTAGCAGTAGGTGCAGTAGTTGTACTAGTAGTTGTAGTAGTAGTACTAGAAGTAGCTGTTGCAGTAGTACCAACAGCAGTAGTAGTTGTATTAGTAGTTGTTCTTATAGTAGTAGTAGTAGTAGTCCTTATAGTAGAAGTAGCGAAAGTAGTTATTCCATTAGTAGTAGTAGTAGTAGTAGCTATACTTGTAGTTGTAGTAGTAGGAGTAGTCGTAGTTGTAGTTGTAGTAGTAGGAATAGTAGTACTAGTAGTAGTAGCAGAAGTAGTTGTAATAGTAGTAGTAGTAGTAGTAGTTGCAGTAGTAGTAGTATTAGTAGTTGTAGTAGTACTAGTAGTAGTTGTGATAATAGTCTAGCAGTAGTAATAGTAGTAGTACTAGTAGGAGAGTAGTAGTAATAGTAGTAGTAGTTGTAGTTGTTGTGGTAGTAATAATAGTTGCAGTAGTAGCAAAGTAACTGGAACAGTACTAGTAGTGGTAGTTGTAGTAATCGTTGTAGTAGTAAGAATAGTGCTAGTAGAAGTAGTAGTAGTAGTAGTAGTAGTAGTAATAGTTGTAGTAGCACTAGTAGCAGTAGTAGTAGTAGTAGTAGAATTAGTTGTAATAATAGTAGTAGTAGTTGTGGTAGTAGTAGTTGTTGTAGTAGTAGTAGTTGTTGTAGCAGCAGCAGTAGGAGGAGGAGGAGTAGTAGTAACACTAGTAGTAGTAGTAGTTGTTGTTGTTGTACTATTAGTGTAGCAGCAGCAGTAGTAGTAGTAGTAGTAGTAGCAATAGTAGTTGAAGTAGCAGCAGGAACAGCAGCAACTACAGTAGTACTAGTAGCAGCAGTTGTAGTAGTACTTGTAGCAGTAGATGTTGTGCTAATAGGAGTAGTTGCAGTCGTTATTGTTGTCGTATCCTAGTTGTAGAAGTAGTAGCAGTATTAGCAGTAGTAGTAGCAATAGTAGCAACAGCAGTACTTGTAGTGGTAGTAGTAATAGTCATCGTCGTAGTAGTGGGAGTAGTAGTAGTAGAAGTAGTAATAGTTGTAGTAGTAGTAATAGTAGTAGTACTAGTAGTAGTAGTAGTAGTAGTAGTAGAATTTGTAGTAGTAATAGTAGTTGTAGTAGCAATTGTTGTTGTTGTAGTAGTAGGAGTAGTCGTAGGACTAGCAATATTAGTAGTTGTGGTAGTAGTAGTAGTAGTTGTTGTTGTTGTAGTAGTAGTAGACGTAGTAGTAGTAGTTGTTGTTGTTGTTGTGCTAGTAGCGTAGCCGCTTTAGCAGCAGAAGCAATGGCAACTGAGGTAGTACTAGTAATAGTAGTTGTAGTAGTAGTAATTGTTGTTATAGTAGTAGTAGTCATGATGGTAGTAGTAGCAAGAGTAGTAGTTGTATTAGTTGTAGTAGTAAGTAGCAATAGTTGTTGTACTAGTAGTAGTAGTAGAAGTAGTAGTAGTAGTTGTAGTAGTAGTTGTTGTTGTTGTTGTCGTAGTGTCAGTAGTAATACTAGTAGGTGTTGGTGTTATAGTAGTACTTGCAGTAATTGTTGTAGTAGTAGTATAGCAGTAGTAGTAGTGGTAGTAGTAGCAATAGTAGTAGGAGTTGTAGTTGTAGTAGAAGTAGTAGTAGAAGTAGCAGTTGTAATAGTAGTAGCAGCAATAGCAGTAGTACTAGAAGAATAAGTTGTTGAAGCCATAGTAGTTGTAATAGTAGCAACAGTAGTAGTAATAGTTGTTGTAGTAGTTGAAGTAGTAGCAGTAACAATAACAGCAACCACCGCTGCAGCGGCAACAATAGTAGTTGTAGTAGTAGTATGAGTGGCAGTAATTGCGGCTGTAGTAATAGTAGTGGCTGCAGCAGCAGGAGTAGTAGTAGTACTAATAGCAACTGTAACAGCAGTAATAGCAGTAGTATCAGTAGCAATAGTACTAGTAGTAGTAGCAGTAGTAGCAGTAATAATAGTACTAGTAGTAGTAGCAACAGTAGAAGTAGCAGTAGCAGTAGTAGTTAAAGTAGTACTAGTAGTAGTAGTTGTTGCTGTAGTAACTGCAGCAACTGCAGCAGCAGCAGTAGTAGTATTAGCAAAAGTAGGAGTAGTATCAGCTAGACTAGTAGTAGCATCAAGTGCAGTAGCAGTAGTGCTAGTAGTAGCAACAACAGCAGTAGCTATACTAGTAGTAGTAGAAGTGCTAGTAGTAGTAGTAGTTGTTGTAGAAGTAGAAGTAATAGAAGTAGTAGTAGTAGGAGAAGTAGTAGTAGTAGGAGTAGCAGTAGCATTTGGAGTATTTGTAGTAGTAGTAGTAGTTGTTGTTGTTGTTGTAGTAGTAGCAGAAGCAGCAGGAATAGTCGTAGTTGGAGTAGCAGCAACAACAACAGTAGTACTTGCAATAATAATAGAAGTAGTAATAATACTAGTAATCGTAGTAGATGCAACAACAACATTAGTAGCAGCAACAGCAGTAGAAATAAAAGTAGTACTGGCCGTAGTAGTATTAGTAGTTGTAGTGGTAGTAGTCGAAGTGACGACAATAGTAGTAGTGGTAGTAGCAGTAGTAACATTAACAGAAGTAGAAGGAGTAGTACTAGAAGCAACAACAGTAGTAATAGTAGCAGAAGTAGTGGTAGTAGTAGTAGTAGCAATAATAGCAGCAATAGTAGCAGCAGCAGCAATAGTAGTCATAGAAGCAGTAGTAGTAGAAGCAGTAGTGATAGAAGTAGAAGCAGTAGTCATGGTAGTTATAGTAGTAGTTGTTGTTGTAGTAGCAGTGGAAGTAGTAGTTGTAGCAGTAGTTGTGGCAGTAGCAGTTGTATTTGCCGTAATACTAATAGTAGTTGTAGTAGAAGCATTATTAGTAGTAGCAGAAGTAGTAACAGTAGTACAAGTCATAGTACTAGTAGAAGCAATAGTTGTCGTAGTCGCCGAAGTTGAAGTAGCAGCAGTAGTAGTAGTAGGAGAAGTAGTAGTAGCAGCAGTTGTACTAGTAGTAGTAGCAGCCATCGTAGCAGAAGTAGCAGTATTTGTAGCAATAGTAATAGTAGAATCCGCAGTAGTAGCCATAGTAGCAGTCGTAGTGGTAGTAGTAGTAGTAGTAATAGTAGTAGTTGTAGTTGTAGCAGTTGTAGTAGTGGTGGTAGTAGTAGCAGTAGCAGTAGTAGTCGTGATAGGAGTAGCAGTAGTCACAATAGTATGTAGTAGTAGTAGTGAGTAGTAGGATAGTTAGTAGTAGTAGTAGTAGTAGTAGTAGTAGTAGAATTATCAGCAGTGGTAGAAGTAGTAGTAGAAGCAGAAGTGGTAGTAGTAGTACTAGTAGTAGTTGTAGGAGTAGTAGCGGTAGTAGTAGGAGTAGTAGGAATAGTACTAGTAGCAATAGAGATGGTACTAGTAGGAATAGTAGGAGCAATAGTGGTAGTAGCAGCGACAGAAACAGCAGTAGCAGTGGCAGCAGCAATAGTAGCAGTAGTAGTAGCAATAGAAGTAGTAATAGTAGTAGCAACAAAAGTAAAAGCAGTAGTAGTAGCAACATTAGTAGTAGTAGAAGTTGTAGTAGTATCTACAGTTGTAGTTGCAAAAGCAGTAGTAGTATTGGTAGTAGCTGCCGCAATAATAGTAGTAGTAGTAATCATAGTAGTGGTAGTTGTTGTAGCAGTAGTACTAGTAGTAGTGGTGGTGGTGGTGGTGGTGGTGGTGGTAGTAGTAGTCGAAGTAGCAGTAGGTGTAGTTGTAATAGTAGTAGGAGTAACAGTAGCTGTAGGAGTAGTAGTTGAGATAGTAGTAGTAGTAGTAATAATAATATTATTAGTAGTTGTAGTGGTGGTAGTAGTTGTGGCAGTAGTAGTGGCAGCAGTAGCAGCAGATGTAGTAATAGTAGTATTAGTAGTAGTGGTAGTAGTAGTCGAAGGAGTGATAATATTAGTAGCAACAACAGCAATGGAAGTGGTAGTAGTAGTAGTTATTGTTGTAGTAGTTGTAGTAGTAGAAGTCGTAATAGTTGTAGTTGTAGTTGGAGTAGTGAGAGTTGCAGTAGTCGTAGCAAAAGGAGATTGAGTAGGAGTAGGACTAC
>RXID01015930.1:32138-69583 GCA_005019695.1 Trichopus zeylanicus subsp. travancoricus
GTAGCTGTAGGAGTAGTAGTTGAGATAATAGTAGTAGTAGTAATAGTAGTATTAGTAGTTGTAGTGGTGGTAGTAGTTGTAGCTGTAGTAGTAGCAATTGAAGTAGTAGTTGTACAAGTAGTAGTAGTTACAGTAGTAGCAGCAGATGTAGTAATAGTAGTATTAGTAGCAGTGGTAGTAGTAGTAGAAATAGTATTAGTACTAGTAGGAGTGATAATATTAGTAGCAACAGCAGCAATGGAAGTGCTAGTAGTAGTAGTTGTTGTAGTAGTAGTTGTAGTAGTAGAAGTTGTAGTAGTTGTAGTTGTAGTTGGAGTAGTGAGAGTTGCAGTAGTAGTAGCACAAGGAGATGGAGTAGGAGTAGGACTACCAATAGTAGTTGTTGTAGGACTTGTGGTAGGAGGAGTACCTGTAGTAGTAGGAGTAGTAGTAGTAGTGGTAGTAGTAGTAGTTGCGGAAGTAGTTTTTATCATCGTAGCAGCAATAGTAGTGGTAGCAGTAGTAATTATAGTTGAAGTACTTGTAGTATTTAGAGCGGCAGTAGTAGTAGTACTAGTATTAGTAGTAATAGTACTAGTATTAGTAGAATTTGTAGTTGTAGTACTAGTAGCAGCAGTAGTGGTAATAGTTCTAGTAGCACTAACAGTAGTAGTAGCAGTAACAGTAGCAGTAGTAACAGTAGTAGTAGCAATGGTGGAAGTTGTGGTAGCAGTAGCAGTAGCAGTAGCTACTACTGCATCATAAGTAGTAGAAGTAGAAGTAGAAGCATTAGTCATAGCAGTTGTAGTAGTAGTAGTAATAGCATTAGTAGTAGCAGAAGTAATAGTAGTAGGAGATAATGTAGGAACAGTAGTAGTAGCTATAGTAGCAGTAGCAAACATAGTACTAATAGTACTAGTAGTGGTAGTAGTAGAAGCTTTAGCCTAGCCATGGCAACTGTAGTAGAAGCAGTAGTAGTAGTGGGAGAAGTAGTAGTGGCCATAGTAGCTATAGTAGTAGCAGTAATAGCAATAGCAGTAGTAGCAAAAGCAGTAGCAATAGTAATAGGAGTAGTTATGGTAGTAGCAGTAGCGGTTGTAGTAGTTGTAGTAGCAACAGTTGTAGCAGTAGCAGTAGAAGTAGTAGTAGTAGTAGTAGTAGTAGCTGTAGTTGTGGAAGCTGTAGCAATAGCAGTAGTAGCAGTAGTAGTAGTAGTAGAAGTAGCAGTAGTACTAGTAGCAAAAGTAGTAGCAGTAGCACTAGTAGTAATCATGGCAGAAGTAGTAAGAGTAGTAGCATAAGTAAAAGTTGTAGTTGAAGTAGTAGTTGTAGCAGTAGCAGTAGTTGTAGCAGTAGTAGCAGCAATAGTTGTTGTTTTTTTGTCAGAGAAGTAATGGTAGTAGTGGTAGTAGTAGTTCTAGTAGTAGCCGAGGTAGTAATAGTAGCAGTGCTGTAGTAGTTGTAGTAGCACTAGCAGTAGAACTGGTAGTTGCAGCAGTGGTCGTAATAGTAGCAGCAGCAATTGCCGTTGTCAGAGTAGTAGTGGTAGTAGCAGTAGTAGTAATAACAGTAGTAGCAGTAGTAGTAGCAGTAGTAGTAGTAGTAGGAGGAGCAGTATTAGTAGTAGCAGCAATAGTAGAAGTGGTTGTAGTGTTTGTCACCACAGTAGTAGTTGTAGTAGTGCTAGTAGCGACAGTAGTAGTGGTTGTAATAAGAGTAGTAGCAGGAGTTCTAGAAGTAGTAGTGGTTGCCGTAGTAGCTATAGTAGTAGCAGTAGTAGCAGTAGCAAAATTAGTACCAAAAGTACTAGTAGTGGTAGAAGTAGAAGCAGTAGCTATAGTAGCAGTTGTAGTAGATGTAGCTGTAGTAGTAGTAGTAGTAGTAGTAGTGGGAGATGTATAAGTAGTAGTAGTAGTAGTAGCAACAGCAGCAACAGCAGTAGAAGCCGCGACAATAGTAGCAAAGTAGTAGTAGCAGCAGCAGAACTAGGAGCAACAGTAGTAGTAGTAGTAGTAGTAGCAATAGCAGCAGCAGCAGTTGTTGTTGTACTAGTCGTAATGGCAATAATAGTAGTAGTAGTAGTAGCAGCTGTTGCAATAACAATAGTTGTAGTGGTAGTAGTGGTAGTAGTAGTTGTAGTAGAAGTAGTAGTAATAGAAGCAGAAGAAGTAGTTGAAGGAGTAGTAGGACTAGAAGTTGTACTAGTAGTGGCAGTAGTAGTATCACTAGCAGTAGTAGTAGTAGTAGCCATGACCGTAGTTGTAGTAGTTGCTTCGGTAGTAATAGTAGTAGTAGTTGCAGTACTAGTGGAAGTTGGAGTAGTAGTAGCAATAGTTGTAGTACTCGAAAAAGTAGTAGCAGCAGCTGCAGTTATAGAAGAAGTAGTAGCAACAGTTGTAGTTGCAGCAGTATTGGTTGTAATAGTAGTTATAGAAGTAGTAGTAGCAACAACAGCATTCGGATTAGTAGTAGTAGTAGTAGTAGCAGTAGTTGTTGTAGTAATAATTGTATTACTAGTATTAGCGGTAGTAGGATTAGTTGTAGGAGTAGTAATAGGAGTAAGAGTTGGAGTAGTAGTAGTAGTACTTGTAGGTGTAGAAGTACTAGCAGAAGTAGTAATAGGAATATTAGTATTAGTGGTAGTACTAGTAGTGATAGTAGTAATAGCAGCTGTAGTAGTAGCAATAGTAAGAGTAGTTGTAGTTGTATTAGTAGTATTAGTAGTAGTATTAGTAGTAGTAGTAGGAGTAGTTGTAGGAGTAGTTGTAGGAGTATTAATAGGAGCAAGAGTTGGAGTAGGAGTAGTAGTAGGAGTTGTAGTAGTAGTAGTAGTACTAGTAGGCATAGAAGTAGTAGCAGAAGTCGCAGTAGGAATATTAGTATTAGTCGTAGTAGTCGTTGAAGTAGTAGGACAGTACTAGTAGTGATAGTAGTAATAGCAGTAGCAGTAGCAGTAATAGCAGTAGTAGTAGCAGTAGTAGTCACTATTGTAGTACTAGTAGCAGCAGCTATAGTAGTTATAGCAGTAATCGCAGTAGAAGTTGTAGTAGTAGTAGTAGTAGTAGTAGTAGTAGTAGGGGTCGTAGTTGAAATAGTAGTAGGACTAGTAGTAGAAATAGTATTAGGAGTAGTAGTCGTAGTGGTAGTAGGAGTAGTTGTAGTAGTAGTAGTAGCCGCAGTAGTAGTAGTAGTAGTTGGTATTGTAGTTGTTGTAGCAGCAGTAAAAGTAGTAGTAGCAGTAGCAGTAGCAGCAGTAGTAGTAGTAGTTGTAGTAGTAGTAGTAGTAGCAATAGGAGTAGTAGTTGTAGAAGTAGTAGTAATAATAGTAGTAGTAGTGTTATGGTAGTATTAGTAGTAGTAGTAGTAGTTACAGCAGTAGCAAGAGTAGTAGTAATAGTAGTATTAGTAGTAGTATTATTATTTGTAGAAGTAGTAGTGGGAGTGCGAGTAGAAGTGGTAGTAGTAGTAGTAGTACTAGTAGAAGTAGCAGCTGCAGCAGTAATAGTAGTAGTAGGAGTAGTTGAAATAGTAGTAGGACAAGTAGTAGAAATAGTATTAGGAGTAGTAGTCGTAGTGGTAGTAGGAGTAGTTGTAGTAGTAGTAGTAGCAGTAGTAGTTGGTATAGTAGTTATTGTAGCAGCAGTAAAAGTAGTAGTAGGAGTAGCAGTAGCAGCAGTAGTAGTAGTTGTAGTAGTAGCAGTAGGAGCAGTAGGAGTAGTAGTTGTAGAAGTAGTAGTAATAATAGTAGTAGTAGTGTTATGGTAATATTAGCAGTAGTAGTAGTAGTTACAGCAGTAGCCAGAGTGGTAGTAATAGTAGTATTAGTAGTAGTATTATTAGTTGTAGAAGTAGTAGAGGGAGTGCTAGTAGAAGTGGTAGTAGTACTAGTACTAGTAGAAGAAGCAGCTGCAGCAGTAGTTGTAGTAGCACTATTAGTAGGTGTAGTAGTAATTGTTGTTGTCGTAGGAGTGGCTGTAACGGAAGGACTGGTTATTGTAGTAGTTGTAGTAGTGGTAGTAATAGTAGTTTTAGTAGTTGTTGTTGTTGTTGTAGTAGTAGTAGTTGTTGTTGTTGTTGCAGCAGTAGCAGCAGTAGTAGTAGCAATAGGAGTAGTTGTCATTGAAGTAGTAGTGGTATTAGTAGTAGTAGTGTTATAGTAGTATTAGTAGTAGTAGTAGTAGAAGAAGAAGTAGTAGCAGCAGTAGTAGTAATTGTAGTATTGGTAGTAGTAGTTGTTGTTGTAGAAGTAGTATTAATAGTAGTAGAAGGAATAGTAATATTAGTAGCAACAGCAGCAGCAGAAGTAGAAGCAAGAGTAGTAGTATTGGTAGTAGTAGCGGCAGCAACAGTAGTAGTAATAGTAGTAGTAGTTGGAGGAGTAGGGACAGTTGGACTAGTAGCAGCAAAAGAAGTTGGAGTAGGAGTAATAGTAGCCATAGTAGTAGTTGTACGAGTTGTGGAAGTAGGAGTACTAGTAGTAGTAGGAGGAGTACTAGTAGTAGTACCAGCGGCAGTAGCAGTAGTAGTAGCGGAAGTAGTTGTAGACATTGTAGCAGCAAAAGTAGAAGTAGTAGTAGTAGAAGTAGTTGTAGACATTGTAGCAGCAAAAATAGCAGTAGCTACAGTAATCGTAGTAGAAGTAGTAGTAGAGGTGGTAGTAGTAGTAGTAGTAGCGGCATTTGTAGCAACAGTTGTAGTAGTATTAGTAGCAGTTGTAGATACAATAGTAGTAGCAGAAGTAGTTGTTGTAGTCGTAGTAGCGGCAATAGTGGAGCTGTTGTAGCGGCACTACTAGTAGTAGTAGTGATAGTAGTAGCAGTAGTGGTGGTGGTAACAGTAGTAGCAATAGTAGCTGTAGTAGATGTAGTAGCCGTAGTTGTAGTAGTAGCAGTAGCAGTTGCAGTAGTAGTAGCAGCAGCAGTAGTTGTAGTAGTAGTAGTGGTCGTAGCAGTAGTAGCAGCAGTAGTAGCAGTAATGGTAATAGCGGTAGTAGCAGCAGCAGCTGTAGTGGTAGTAGAAGTAGTAGCATAAGTAGCAGTAGCAAAAGCAGTAGTCGTAGAAGTTGTAGTGTAGTGGTAATAGCCGTAGTAGTTGTAGTAGTAGTAAAAGTAGTAGTTGTAGCAGTAGTAGTATTCCTATTGCTATTGCTGCTACAACTACTATTCCTATTGCTGCTACTGCTGCTACAACAACTACCACTATTGCTAGTACTACTATGACTCCTACTACTACTACTACTTAAACTGCTGCTACAACTGATTCTATTGCTACTGCTACTACTACTACTGCAACTGCTACAACTATTATTGCTACTATTGTAATATCTACGACTATAACTGCGACTACTACTACTACTAATATAACTACTAATACTGCTAGTTCTACTACTGTGAGTACTTCTATTACTATTACTACTACTACATCTTCTGCTACTACTACTGGTACTACTACAGCTGCTGCTACTACTAATACTACTACAAATGGTACTACTACTGCTACTACAACCGCAATTACTACTACTACAGCTGCAGCTACGAATACTACTACTAATATTGCCAGTACTACTACTACTGCATCTACTACTACTACTACTACTACTTTTGCAACTACTATTACTACTTCTACGACTATTACTGCTTCTACTATGCCTGTAGCTGCTACAACTATTACTATAACTTCTGCTACTACTACTACTACTAGAGCAACTACCACCACATCTACTACTACGCCAACTCCAACTACTAATACTCCTACTACTACTCCTACAGCTATTGCTACACCTACTACTACTACAACTACTACCAATACAACTACTACACCAACTACTATTGCTACTGGCACTACTACCGCTGCTACTACTATTGCTACTACTACTACTACACCAACTGCTACTGCAACTGCTACTACTTCTGCTATTACAACAACCAGTAATACAAAGACAACTTCTTCCACTATTTTTCTACTACAACTACTACTTCTACTACTACTACAACTACTGCAGCTACTACTACTCCTACTACTTCTACTACTACTAAATCTTCTACTCCTACTACCACTACTGCTGCTGCTACCGCTGCTGTTACAAATACAACTACAACTTCTGCTACTACTATTTCTACTACAACTACAACTACTACTGCTACTACCACTACTACAACTACTAATGCTCCTACTCCTACTCATACTCCAACTCCTACTGCTACTACTACTATTACTACTACTACAACTACTAGTACTACTATAACTACTACTACCACTACTACTACTACTACTACTACTACTACTACTACTACTACTACTACTACTAGTACTACTATAACTACTACTACTACTACTACTACTACTACTACTAGTACTACTATTACTACTACTATTGCTGCACCTACAACAACTACTACTACTAGTACTATTACTACAACAACAACTACTACTACAACTACTACAACAACAACTACTACTATTACTACTGCGATAAATACTACGGCTGCTACAGCTGCTACTACTACTACTACTACTAGTACTACTATTACTACAACTACTACTACAGCTACATCTACTACAACAACTGCTACTATTGTTAATACTGCTATAAATACAATGACTGCTACTGCTACTACTACTGCTGCTGCTGCTGCTACTACTTGTACTATGGTTGGTACTCCTAATATTACTATTACCACTACTACTACAACAACTACTAGTACTACTATTGCTTCTATTACAACTGCTACTATAGTTGCTGCTGCTACTACTACAACACCTGCGACTGTTGCTACTACAACTACTGCTACTACTTATACCACCCCAGCTACTACTCCTACTACTATGCCTACACCTACATCAACTCCAATTACAACTACTACAACTAGTGCCACTACTACTACTACTACAACAACAACAACTACTACTACTACTTCAACAAATGCTACTGCTACTACTGCAACTACTACTTCTATTGCTACTGCTGCTACTACTTCAAGTACTCCTACTACTACTACTACTTCTCCAACTAATACTACCACTACTACTAGTAAACTTCTACGACTTCTACAACTACTATTACTAATACTACTACAACAACTACTACTTCTACGACACCACCTCCTACTACTTCTACAACTACTTCGACTACTACTGCTGCTGCTGCTGCTACTACTACTACTACTACAACTACTACTACTAGTACTACTACTACAAATACTACTACTACAACTACTACTACTGTCGCTACTACTACTACTGCTACTACTACTACTATTATTGTTGCTACTACTGCTACTACAACTATTGCAACTATTACACTTATTACTACTAATACTACTGCTACTACTGCTAATATTACTGATACTATTGCTTCAAGTACTTCTACTACTATTACCACTACTGCTTCTATACTACTATAACTACTACTTCAACTACCACTATTACTAATGTTATTACTTCTACTATTGCTGCTACCACTACTGTACTACCACTATTGCTACTACTACAACAACACCTACTACTACTACTAGTTCTACTATTACTGGTACCACAGCTACTACTTCTATTTCTACTCCTACTACTACTACTACTACTACTACTACCACTACTCTTAATACTACCACTACTACTTCTACTACTCCTACTAGTACCACTACCACTACAAGTACTCCTACTGCTACTACTGCTACTAGAACTAGTACTACTACTACTGCTATTACTAGCAAAACTATTGCTACAATTGCAGCTGCGGTTGCAACTCCTACTAGCACTACCACTACTACTCCAACTTCTATTGCTACTACAACTATTAATACTATTACTACTACTACTACTACTACTACTACTACTTCTACTACAAGTACTGCTACTACAACTACTATTACAACAACTACTTCTACTGCTAAAACTACTACTACTATTACTATTGCTACTACTACGACTGCTACTACTATGACTGCTACTACTAATACTACTACTACTACACCTATTACTACAAATTCAACTACTACTACTACTACACCCATTACTACAAATACTACACTAGTACTACTACTACTACTACAACAACAACTACTACTACTCCTACTATTAAGATTACTATTGCTACTGCTACTACTACAGCTACTACCACTACTGCTACTACTACTGCTATCACTACTGCTGCTGCTACTACTTCGATTGGTACTCCTACTACTACCTGTATCACTTTTGCCACTACCATTACTACTTCCACTACTCCTACTACTGCAACTATTACTCTTACTACTACTACTATTGATCCTACTTCTACTATTACCACTCCAAGTACTTCTTCTACTATTACTACTACTACTACGACTAAGACGACTACTACTACTACTCCTATTCATCGTACCACCGCCAATACTACTACTGCTACTACTTCTACTCCCACTCCAGAAACTACTCTCGCAACTACTTATGTTACTACTTTTACAACAACTACTACTATTACTGCTACTACTACTACTACAACAATAACTTTTCTGACTACTATTGCTACAACTACTATTGCTGCTACCACTCCTGCCACTACTACTACTATGTCCACTATTACTATCGCTACTAATGGTTCTGCTTCTACCTCTACTACTACAACTACAGCTACTCCTACTACTCTACTGCTACAACTTCAACTACTAGCACTGCTACTACTCCAACAACTGCTACTTTTACTACTATTAACACTACTACTACTACTACAACTACAACTAAAACTATTCCTACTGCTACTACTACTACTCTTACTGCTACTTCTACTACTACATCTACTACTACAACTACTTCTACTACTAATACTACAACTACTACTTCTACTTGTACCATTTTTACTACTATTACTCTGACTGCTACTACTACTACTGCTACTAATACAACTTCTACTACTACTACGACTACTACTACGACATCTACTACTACTACTACTACTAGTACAACCACTACTACGACTACTATAGCTCCTCCTCCTACTACTTCTACAACAACAACAACTACTGCTACTTCTGTTGCTACTCCTACTACTACTACTACACCTACTACTCCTACTATTACTACTACTACTTCTACTACAACAACTACTACTATTGCTTCTGCTACTACTACTTCAGTTGCTGCTAATAATACTAATACAACTGCTACTACTGCTACCACTACTTATGTTACTACTATTATTGTTACAACTATTTCTGCTACTGCTGCTACTATTACAACTCCTATTCCTACCACTGTTATTACTTCTGCTACTACTAATACTATTGCAACTACCACTGCCGCTACTACAACTACTGCTACTTCTACTACCGCTACTACTACTAGTAGTACTCCTGCTACTACTACTACTGGTACTACTTCTATTGCTACCTCTACTACTCCTACTACTACTATTACTCCTACTACTCCTACTACTACTGCAACTACTATTACCCTTGCTCCTAATATTACCCCTACTCCGACACGAACTCCTGTGAAAACAACTACTGCTACTACTCATACTGCTACAACTACTACTTGTACTATAACTACTACAACAACTACTACTTCTACCATTAGCACTACTACTGCTACTACTACTGCCACTGCTACTACTACTAGTATTGGCACTACGACTGCTACTACAACAACAACTGCTGCTGCTGATGTTGCGGCTACAACTCATACTACTACTACTACTCCTATTATTACTACTACGACTGCTACTACTACTATTGCTACAACTATTAGTACTTCTACTACACCTACTACTAGTACATCAATTACTACTACTACTACTAGTCCTACTGCTGCTGCTACTACAACTACAACAACTACTACTACTATTACTAATACTGCTACCACTACAACTACTATTGCGGCAGCTGCTAGTACTACTTCTACAACAACTACTACTGCTACTACTACTACCACTAGTGTTGCTACTTCTACGGTAATTTCAACTACACCTTTTACAACAAATACTACTACTACTATTACTAATACTATTGTAACATTTGCTTCAACTTCTCTTACTACTGCTATGATTACTACTGCCACTACCACTACTGCTACTACCACTACTTCTACTTCTATTTCTACAACTACTGCTAGTACTTCTATTGTTACTCCTACTACTCCTCCTCTTACTACTATGAGTATTCCTACTTCTACTACTACAACTAATACAGCTCCTATTACTCCTACAATAACTACTATTACTACTTCTACTACTACTACTAACACTACAACTACTGCAAATGCTATTACTGCCACTACTGCTGCAACTGCTACTACTGCAACAACAACTACTACTGTTGCTACTACTGTTGCAACTCATAATACAACTACTATTACTACTATTACAAAGACTACTGCTACTACTGCTACTGCTACTATTACTCCCACTACTACTACTACTACTACAACTATCAATACTACTACTACTACTACTATTATTAATACTTCTATTAATAATAATACTACTACTACTACTGTTAATACTACTACTCCTCCTCATCCTCCTCCTCCTCCACCTCCACCTCCTACTACTACAAGTACTAATACTACTACTATTACCACTGCTACACCAAATACTACACCTACTACTACTTTTGCTATTAGAACTACTACTTGTTATGCTACCACTACTACTACTACTACAACTACCACTACTTCTGCTACTACTATTATCAAGACTACTGCAACTTGCGCTACTAATACTACTGCTGCTACTGCTACTACCTATACTACTACTACTACTCTTACTACTACTAAACTACTACTACAACTATTGCAACTAGCGCTACTACAAATCCAACAACCGCTATTATTCCTACTACTAACATTACTACTACTACTACTACCACCGACACTACAACTACTACTTCTACCACTGCTACTTCTACTACTACTGTTGCTGCTGCAAATACTACAACTTCTACTACTACTATTTCTACGACAACTAGTACTCCTACAGCAACTAGTACTACTCCTACTACTACTATTGCTGCTTCTCCTCCTCCTACCACTGCTATGACAACTGCTGCTACTACTACTGCTACTAGTACTACAACTACTACTACAACAACAACAACTACTACTACTACAACTACTACTCCTAATACTCCTACTGCAACTGCCACTATACCTAATCCAACAACTAGTACTCCTACTACTACTATAATTATTACTAGTACTATTATTATTATTACTACTACTACTACTACTATTATTAGTACAACTACTACTCTTAGTACAACAACAACTACTACTACTACCACTACTACTACTACTATTACAGCTACTACACCTATTGCTACTAGTACTACAACTAATGCTACTACTACTACTACAACTATTCCGACTCGAACTGCTACTACTACTACTAGTAGTAGTAATACTTCTACTTCTTCTACTACTACTACTACAACTAATACTATTACCACTTCGGCTACTACTAGTACTGTGACTACTACAACTACATTAACAACAACAACAACAACTACTACTACTATAATTGCTACATGTATAACTGGTACTACTACTATATCAACAACGAAAACTACTACTGCTACAACTAATACCACTACTAATAGTACTGCTGCTGCTGCTTCTACTACTACAACTACTACAACTATTGTTGTTGTTGTTGTTGGTCCACCTAATACTCATACTGCAACTACTACTAGTACTATCACTACTACTATGTTTGCTATTACTACTACTACAACAACAACTACTACTACTACTACGACTACTACTACTACTACTACTACTACACTACTACTCCACCAACTACTACTATTACTACTACTAATACTACCACTACTCCTACTACTTTTACTACTACTACTACAGCTGCTACAACTACTTCTACTACTACTACTAGGACTACTACTACTACTACTTCTAGTAATACTACTAATACTTCTACTCCTACTACTACTACTACTACTGCTTCTGCTACAACTACTACCTCTACTACTACCACTACTCCTACTACTACTACTATTACTACTGCTACTTCTACTACTACTTCTACTATTACTACAACTACTACTGCTACTACTACTACTACTATTGTTGCGACCAATACTACTAGTACTACTACTACTTCAGCTACTACAACTCCAACTCTAATTCCTACTCCTACCACTATTCCAAATACCAGTGCAACAGCTACTGCTACTACAACTTCTATTGCGACTACTACTACTACTGCTGCTACTTCAACAACTACTACTACTGCTTCTACTACTATGACTACAACTGCTACTGTTGCTACTGATACTACTACTACTACAGCAACAAGAACAACAATAATTAGTAGTACTACTACTGCTACTGTGCCTACTACTCCTACAACTACAACTACTGCTATTGCAGCCACTCCTACTAGTACAACTATTGCTATTACCGCTGCTACTACTTCTGCAACTACTGTTGCTACTACTATTATTACTACTATTACTACTACACCTACTTCTATTATTGCCACTACTAGTACCCCTACTAGTACTACTATTACTATTACTACTCGTACTGCCACTCCTACTCTAACTTTGGCTCCTACCGCTGCTCTGACAACTACATCTACTACAACTACCACTACTCCTACTCCTACTACTACTGCTACCGCTACGACCGCTACTACTACTACTATTACTGCAGTTACTACTATTACCACTACTAATCTTGTTGCAACTATTACTACTACTAGTAGTACTAGTGCTACTACTATTACTACTAGTACTACTATAATAATAATCACTGCTATTGTTTTTACTACTACTACTACTACTACTATTACTACTGCTGCTGTTGCTACAACTAGCCCTACTACGACTCCTACTACGACTACTACAACTCCTACTACTACTACTACTATTCCTACTACTCCTACTACTACTCCTACAATTGTTCTTATTACCAGTATGAATACTGCTACTACTACTACTCTGTCTACTACTTCTACTATAACAAGCACTACAATAATAAATAACTACTACTACTACAACTACTATAATTATAACTAAAACTACAATTACTGCAACTACTACTACTGCTATTGCGACTACTACTACTGCTCCTCCTTTTACTACTGCTACTATTACTACTACTACTACTACTACAACTACAAGTAGTACTTTGACTTTTACCATCACATCTACAACGACAACTACTACTACTATTTCTTCTACTTCTGCTTCTACTTCTATTGCTACACCTACTAATATTCTTACTACAACTCCTACTACTACTCCTATTACTACTACTACCATTACTCCAACTCCAATTACTACTCTACACCTACTACTACTACTAATACTAGTATAAATAGTACTCCAACTAGTACTACTACTACTATTGCTACTACTTCCCCTATTGCTACTACTTCTACTATAACTATTATTACTACTACTACTACTACAACAGCTACTCTAACTATTGCTACTGCTACTACTACTACTACTGCTACTACTACTACTACTATTGCTACTACTAGTACAACAACTTCTACTGTTACTACTACTACAACTGCAGCTGCTACTACTGCCACTACAACAACAGCAACAACTACTACTATTATTATTGCCACCAGTACTTCTACTACTATTACAACTCATACTACAACTACACCAAGTACCACTGCTACACTTACACCTACTCCTACAGCAGTTCCTACTACTATTACTACTACAACTACTAAAAGAACTATAGTACTGCAACTGTTGCTACTACAACTACTACCACTACTACTATAGCTGCTACTACTACTACTACTCTACTTTTACTACTAGTACTACTACTATTGCTGTTGCTACTCCTACTACTGATACGACTGCTACTGCTATTACAACTACTATTACTACTACTATTACTGGTACTACTAATAATGCTACTACTATAACTACTAATAGAACAACAACAACAACAACAACAACCACTGCTACTACTACTAATGCTATAACTACTACTACTACAACTGCTACTACAACTTCTACTACAACTTCTACTACTACAACTACTATGACAACACCTACTACGACTACTGCTACTAATACCACTACTACTACTGTTGCTTCTACTACAACTAACCCTACAACAACTACACCGACCACTACTCCTACACCTACACCAACTCCTACTGCAGCTCCAACAACAAGAACAACAACAACTACTAGTACTACTGCCACTTCTAAACGTACTACTATTCGTACTACAACTTCTAGCACTATTACTACTACAACTACTACTACTCTACAATTATAACTATTCCTACAACTATGACTATTACTACTTCAACTGCTACTACTACTACAGCTACAGCTACTAGTACTTTTACTACTATTACAATAACAAGTACCACTATTACTACCCCTCCTCGTATTACTACAGCTACCGCTACTACTACTACTACTACGACTACTACTACTACTACTAATACTACTAATACTACTACTACTTCCACTACTACTAAGACTACTACTAATACCACTACTACTACTACTACTACTTCTACAATGGCTATTACTACTACTATTACTACTACTACAGATGCTACTACTACTACTACCATTACTACTACTACTACTACTACTACTCCTCCTGCTGCGGTTGTTGTTGCTGCTGCTACAGCTACTACGGCTGCTGCTACTACTACTTCTACTTCTACTACTATTATTACTAAAACTACTCGTATTACTACAACAACAACTACTACTACTACTATTGCTGCTACTAGTACAACACCTTCTACTGTTACTACTACAACAACTGCAGCTGCTACTACTGCCACTACAGCAACAACAACAACAACAACTACTATTATTACCACCAGTACTTCTACTACTATTACAACTCCTGCTACAACTACACCAAGTACTACAGCTACACTTACACCTACTCCTATAGCAGTTCCTACTCCTATTACTACTACTGCTACTAAAAGTACTATAGTGCTGCTGCTGCTGCTACAACAACTACTACCACTACTACCACAGCTGCTACTACTAATACTACTACTCTACTTTTACTACTAGTACTACTACTACTGATGTTGCTACTCCTACTATTGCTATGATTGCTACTGCTACTACAACTACTATTACTACTACTATTAGTAGTGCTACTAATATTGCTACTACTACTACAACTACTAATAGAACAACAACAACAACAACAACCACTGCTACTACTACTAATGCTATAACTACTACTACTACAACTGCTACTACAACTTCTTCTACTACAACTACTATGACAACACCTACTACGACTACTACTACTAATACCACTACAGCTACTGTCGCTTCTACTACTACTAACCCCACTACAACTACACCGACCACTACTCCTACACCTACACCAACTCCTACTGCAGCTCCAACAACAAGAACAACAATAACTACTGATATTACTGCTACTTCTAAAAGTACTACTATTAGTACTTCAACTTCTAGTACTACTACTACTCTACAATTATAACTATTTCTACAACTATGACTATTACTACTTCAACTGCTACTACTACTTTTACTACTATTACAACAACTACTACTACTACTACCCCTCCTCGTATTACCACAGCTACGCTACTATTACTCCTACTACTACTACTTCCACTACTACTAACACTACAGCTACTACCACTATTACTACTACTACTACTTCTACAATGGCTATTCCTACTACTACTACTACAACTACAGATGCTACTACTACTACTACTATTACTACTACTACTACTACTGCTACTACTATTACTACTACTACTACTACTACTACTACTACTACTATTACTACTACTCTTGCTGCTATTGTTGTTGCTGCTGCCAGTACTACTTCTACTTCTACTATTACTATTATTACCACTACTCGTATTACTACTACTACTACTTTTGCTACTACTCCCACTACTGCGACTGCTACTATTACTACTACTACTACTTCTATGACTACAACTATTGCTAGTTCTACTAGTACTAGTACTACTATTGCTACTGCTACTACAAGTAGTACTTTATTACAAGTACTACTACTACTATTGCAACCACAACCTCCACTATTACTACTACTACTGCTACTACTACTGCTACTGCTGCTACTACTTCTACACCTGCTCCTAATATTACTACTACTACTCCTACTCCTACTACTACTACTAGCCCTACTCCTACTCCTGCTCGTACGACTACTACTAGTACAACTACTACTACTACTACTTCTACTACTACTCCTACTACTTCTCATACTCCAACTTCTACTATTACTGCTACTCCTACTACTACCACAATTGCTACTACTACTACTACTGCTACTTCTTTTACTACTCCTACAACTACTCCTTCTACAGCAATTACAACTCCTTATACTACTATAATTGTTGCGACTACTACTACTACAACTACACCTACTACTCATACTACTACTTCTACTACTACTACTACTCGCACTACTACAGTTACTACTACTACTACTATTGCTACAACTATGACTACTACTACTACTTTTATGATACAACAACTACTACTACCAATTCTGCTGCCTATACTCTCATACTACAACAACTGCTTCTACTACTTCTATTACTGCTACTACTACTACTACTGCTACTACTACTACTCTTACCACCACGACTATTACTACTACTACTATGATTTCTACTACTACTACTACTACTATTTTTACTATTTCTGCTACAATAGCTACTATTGCTATTACGGCTACCACTGCTACTACTAATAAAACAACAACAACAACTACTACTACAAGTATAACAACAACAATTACTACTACTACTGCTATAGTTACTACTACTTCTACTACCGCTACTACTACCACTACTCCTACAACTACTTCAGCTATCACCACCACTACCAATAATGCTACTACTGCTACTACTGTAATTCTCTGCCTACTACTACTGCTACTACTGCTTTTGCTCCTACTACAACTATAACTACTCTACTTTTCATACTACTATTACTACTTCTACTACTGTGACTAACTACTACTACTACAACTAATACAACTACATCTATTTCTACTACTACTACTGCTACAATCATTACTATTACTACTACTGCGACTATTGCCACTATTGCCACTACTAATGCTAATAGTACTACTACCGCTGCTACTACTGCTACTACTACTGCTCCTTTTGTGCTGTTATTGCTACAACAATTACTACTACTGCTCTAACTGCTGCTACAACTACTACCAACAAAACTAGCACAACAATGATTACTAGTACTAATGCTGCCACTGCCACTATAACAATAACAACTACTACTGCAACTACTACTGCAACTACCGCTACTACTACTGCAACTACTACTGCAACCATTACTATTACTACTACAACAACAACTATGTATACTATTACTACAGCAACAACTATGTCTACTATAACTACAACAACAATAACAACTACCACCAGTACTATTACTATTAGTACTACTACTAATCCTAGTACTACTACAACTACTATTACTTCTCTTACTACTATTGATATAGCACCTACTATTACTACAGCTACTACTACTACTACGACATCTACTACTTCTACTACATCTACTACTTCTACTACAACTACTACTGTGACTACCACTACTACTACTATTGCTCTACTGCAACGAGTAATACTTTAACTACTACAACAACTACTACTGCTTGTACTGTAGTTCTACTGCTACTGCTATTACTGCTGCCACTACTACAATGACAACAATGACAACAACAACAACAACACCAACGACTACTACTACTCCTACTATTGCTGCAACTACTGCCACTCTAACTACTACTACTACTGTTGTTGCTACTAGTGTACTTACTACTACTGCTACCGCTACTACTTCTACTTATACTACTGCTTCTGCTTCTACTCTACACCTACTATAGCTCCTGCTTCTACTACTGCTACTACAATAGCTACAACTACCACTACTAAAGCTACTACAATTACTACTACAACTGCTACTACGGTTACTGCTACAACTGCTACAGCCGCTACTGCTTCCGCTACTACTAGAACTACTGCTACTAATATTACTACTACTACTATTATGACTACCCCTACTTTTACTACAACTAATTCTCCAGCTACTACTACTTTTGCTACTACAAATGCCGCTTCTGCTATTGCTACTACTCTCACTATTATTATTACTTCTACTACTACTACAACTATTGCAACTACTGCTACTATTGCTATTGCAACTACTATTACAACAACAACAACAACTACTACAACTGCTACTACTGCAACTGCCACTATAGCTACTATTACTGCTATTACAACAACTTCTACTACTACTACAACTATTACTACTGTGACTAACACTACTACTACTGCTGTCAATAGCTATTAGTACTAATTCTGCTACTACAACAATTACTGTTGCTTCTACTACTCCTCCACTGCTACTTATATTACTGATGTTGCTACTACTACTACAACAACAACAACTACTACTGCTACAACTATTACTACTCCTACTAGTGCGGCTACTACTGCCACTCCTACAACTACTACTACTACTGCTACTACTACTATACACACAACTATTGCTACTGCTACTACTGCTACTGCTGCTGCTACTGCTACATTTACTATAGCTCCTCCTCCTCCTACTACTACAACAATAGCAAATGCTACCACTACTATACCAACTACTATTACATCTACAACGGATACTACGGCTACTGCCACTACTGCAACTGCTACTACTGCAACTATTGCTACTAATATTACTACTACTTCGACTTCTACTGCTACTAATTCTCCTTCTACAACTTCTTCTGCTACAACTAATGATGCTTCTACTACTACTGCTGCTACTACTACTACTAGTACTACTACTACTCCGATTGCAACTGTTACTACTGCTACAATAGCTATTACTACTAACACTACTATGACTGCTACTACAACTACAAAAAGAACTACTATTACATCAACAAGAACAAGAACAACAACTCCTATTGCTACTATTGCTACTACTAACACAACAACAACAACAACAACAACTGCTACTTCTACTACTACAGCTACCGCTGCAATAACTACTTCTACTAATATTACAACTCCTACTACTACTACTACATCTACTACTATGACTATCGCTACTACTACTACAATTAATACTATTGCTATTGTTACTACTACTACTGCTATTACTATCACTACAGCCACTACTACTGCTACTATTACCGTACCTGCTATTGCTACAGCGACTACAGCTGCTGCTACTACTAGAGCTGCTCTTTCTACTATTACTATTGCTGCTATGACTGCAACTATTGCTACTACCATCACAACTAGTACAACAAAGACTACTACTGCTGCTGCTACTACTAATACTGCTATTACTAATACTATTACTACTATTGTTGCTACTCTAATTACTACTACTACTATAACTACTACTATTGCGACTACTACTACTACTACTGTGGCTACTGCTACTATTGTTGTTACTGCTACGACCACTACTACTATTACTACAACTACTACTATAGCTGCTGCTACTGTTAGTCCTGCTGTTGCTCCAAGTACTACCACTAGTACTACTGCTACTACTACAACAACTCCAACTACTTCTTCTACTACTACTACTATTGCTGCTATGGCTACTACTACTACTACTACTACTCCGTCGGCTGCTACTGCTTCTACTACCACTACTACCATAACAACTACTACTACTATGACCGTTATTACTACTACTACTACTCATGGTACTACTTCTACAGCTGCTTCTAATACTACGGCTACTATGACT
The DNA here is from genome assembly GCA_005019695.1 of Trichopus zeylanicus subsp. travancoricus. NCBI lineage: Eukaryota > Viridiplantae > Streptophyta > Magnoliopsida > Dioscoreales > Dioscoreaceae > Trichopus > Trichopus zeylanicus. The sequence continues at coordinate 51,884 of RXID01015930.1, forward strand.
ACTGCTACAGTAGTTGCTATTGCTAGTGCTGCTATTGCTGTTGTTGTTGCCGCAACTACTACCACTACTGATACAGTTGCTGCTACTACAATTGCTACTATTGCTACTACTACTATTTCTAATACTACTGCTGCCATTACTAAAACTACTACTAGTACTGTAATGAGTATTGCTACCATAACTACTTTTCCCACTACTATTACTTTTGCTACTATAACTACTTTTCCAGCAACTAATACTACTGCGGTTACTAAAACTACTACTACTACGAGTGTTACTAGTACTAATAATACAACTAATACTACAAGCAGCACTAGTACTTCTAGCACTATTATTGCTCCTACAACTACTACTAGGACGGCTACTGTAGCTATGACTGCTACTATGGCTACTACTGCTACTACTACTACCACTACTGCGACTGCTACTGATGCTACTACTATTCTTGCTACTATTACTACTACTGCTACTACTATAGCTACCTCTGCTACCGCTACCACAACTACTACTACTACTACTACTACTATTACTACTACAACTGTAACTATGACGGCTACTGCTACTACTGCGATAACTACTACTACTACTATTACTATTACTGCTGCTATTTCTACTACTTCTACAACTTCTCTGACTAATTGTACTAATACAATGATGACTACTACTACTATTTTTGCTACAACAATAATAACTACTACTAGTACTAATATTACTACTACTACTGCTACTGCTTCAACTACTACCGCTGCTACTTCTACTATTACTACTACTACTCCTACTTCTTCTACTACTACTACTACTACAATGGCCGATACTACTGCTACTGCTACTGCTACTAGTACTACTACTACAACAACTACTATAACTACAATGACTATTATTACTACTACTGCTACTAATGGTACTACTTCTACAACTGCTTCTAATACTATGGCTACTACAACAATTGCTACAGCTGCTATGCTACTGCTGGTACTACTACTATTGTTGTTGCCACAACTACTATAATGGCAGTTACTATTGCTGAAAATACAACTGCTAGTACTGCAACTACAACAGCTAGTATTATTACTACTACTGCTACTGCTACTTCTACCACTGCTATTGCTATTACTAATACTATGACCACTGCTAGTAAAATTACTTTTCCATCTACTATTAAAATCTGACTATAAACACTTTTACTATGGCTAATACTATTGCAGCTGCTACAACTACAGCTACTACTAGTATTACTACCACTACTACTACAAGTACTACAAGCCGCACTAGTACTTCTACTGCTATACTGCGACTACAACTACTATTAATACTGCTACTAAAGCTACGATTGCTACTACTACTACAACTGCGACTCTGCCTATGACTGCTACTACAACAACTACTACTACTACCATGACTACTACAACTGCTACAACTGCTACTAGACTGCAACTGTTGCTACAACTTCTACAACTATTACTACTGCTACTACTACTGCAACTGCTTCTGCTATTGCAGCTACAACACGAAGAACTACTACTACTACTACTACTAGTGCTACTATTGCAATAACTAAAACAGCAACTACTACTAGTAAAACAATAATTACTACTTCGGCTGCTGCTATTTCTACTTGTACTACTACTTTGACTAATAGTACTACTGCTACTTGTACTACTACTACTACTTGTACAACTACTACTACTCCTACTACTAATACTACTACAAATACTACTACTACTACTACGTCTGCTATACTACCACCACTACTAATACTAATACTACTATTTTCTACTACTACTACTACAATAACTACTACTTATACTACTACTACTACTACTACTGACACTACTGCTACTGCTACCACTACTACTCATACTACTATTGCTACCACTGCTACAACTGCAACTACTACAGCTGCTACTGCTACTACTATAGCTATTACTACTACCTCTAATATTATTGCTACTATTGTTGTTGTTACTACCAATACCACTACTAGTAGTACTAATTCAACTATTGTGGCTACTCCTACTACTACTACAAGTACTACTATTGCTGCTCTACTACTACTCCTTGTCCTACTGCAACTACTACAACTACTACTAATGTTGCTGCTGCTACCACTGCTGCTGCTGCTGCTACTACTACTACTACTACTATTGCTAGTAATGCAACTACTGTTTCTACTACTACCAATACTAGTACGACTGCTACTACAACTGCTGCCATAGATCTTACAACTACTAATACTACTACCAATTCTACCACTTGTACAACAGTTGCTACTGCTATGACTATTACTACTTCTACTGCTACTACTGCTACTACTACTATAGCTACTCCTCCTCCTACTACTACTGCTACTGCCACTACAGCTACTACTATAGCAACTACCCTACTACTTCTATAACTACTGCTGCTGCTATAGCTACTACTATACTGCTGCTACTAATCTTACTACTGCTACTACTACTACTAATAGTACTACTACTACTAATGTTGCTCCTACTATTGCTACTACTATTTTAACTGCTGCAGCTTCTACTATTGCTGCTAGTAGTGCTAGTACTACTGCTTCTACTGCTGCTGCTATTGCTACTGCTTCTACTACACCTACTCCTACTCCTACTCCTACTCCTACTCCTACTAATAATACTACTACTACAACTACTAGTACTTCTACAACTACTCCTACTCCTTCTCCAACTCCAGCTACTGCTACTACTACCACTCCTTATGCTACTACTACTACTACTGCTGCAACTGCTACTCCATCTGCTGCTACTACCACTATCACTACTACTATTATTACTACTACTGCTACTTCAACAACCACTACTCCTACTACTCCTTCTACTTCAGCTACTACTACATATGTTGTAATAGCTACAACTAAGACTACTTCTATTACTGCTACTACTTTTGCTACTTCTGCCACTACTGCTGCAACTGCTACCACTCAACCTACAGCAACCACTACTAATTTTGCTACGACTACTACTACTACTTCCACTACTACTACTGTTGTAGCTACCACTACTTTCTCTCTAGCTACTACCATTTTTGCTATTACTGCAAATAATATCACTGCCACCACGACTACTACTGTTGCTGCTAGTGTCGGTATTTCTACTACTACTACCATAATTCTCTACTGCTACTCCTAGTACAACTACTACTGAGACTACTACTACTAGTACTGCAGCGAATTATAACATTACTACTAGTGCTGCTACCACTTCATCTACAACTACTACTTCTCCTACTACTATTACTACTGCTGCTACGGCTGTTGCTACTACTACTACCACTACTGTACTACTACTGCTACTACTACTACGATTGCTACTACTACTACTACTGCTATTGCTGCTGCTCCTCCTCCTCCTCCTACTACTACTACTACAACTGTTGATGCTACTACTGCGGCTGCTAATGCTAATACTACCACTATTACTACTGCTACTATTGCTGCTGGTGCTTCTGCTACTGCTGCTATGATGACAACTACTCTTGCTTCTGCTCCGGCTACTACTAATACTACTCTTACTACTACTACTGCCACTACTATTCGAACTCCTACTCCTTCCTATACTACTACTACTACTACTTCTACTACTACTGCTAGTACTACTACTACTACTCCTCCTATTACTACTACTACTACTGCTGCTGCTTCTACTACTACTACTACTACTACTACTACTGCTTCTACTAATACTAGTACTACTACAACTACTACTTCGAGTACTACTACGACACCTAATACTACTATGGCTACAACAACTACTAATTCCTCAAGTGCTACTGCTACAACTGCTACACCCACCACTACTACTAATATTGTTGTTGCTGCTGTTGCAGCTACTACTGCTAGTACTGCTACTTCTACTGCTACTACCACTACACAAACTACTGTTTCTACCACTAATACTACTCTGACTACTGCTTCTACCGCTACTACTACAATTGTTGCTGCTACTACGACCTTTTCTCCTAGTACTACTACTTCTACTATTGCTACAACTACTGCTACTACTACCACTACTGACACCACAACTGCTACAACTTCTACTTCTCCTACTACTACCACTACGATTGCTACTGCTTCAGCTACTATAGCTACCATTACTACTACTGCTGCTGCTAGTACAACTGATGCTACTGCTCCTGCTACTATTGTGGATACAGCAACTACGACTACTATTACTACTACAACTACTTCTATAACTACTACTCCTACTACTACTTTTACTACTACTACTACTACAATAACAACTACGACTATTATTACTCCTACTACTACTTCTACTACTACTCTTACTACTACTCCTACTACCACAACAACTACTACTACTTCTACCACTACTGCACTACTGCTATTACAACAACAACTACTACTATACTACTACAGCTATTTCAGTTACTTCTACCACTACGACTGCTACCACAATTGCTGCTACTACTGCTATTACTACTGCTACTACAAGTATTACTACTACCATAATTGCTACTACTATTTGCTACTACAACTACTACTACCACTATTGCTACTTCTACAATGACTACTACTGCTACTTTAATAACTACTACTACTACTACTACAACTACAGCTACTACTACCGCTACTCAGACTACTACTACTTCTCCTAATACTATTGCTACTATTGCTACTTTTACTACAACTACTACTACTTCTACTATTACTACCACTATTGTTATGACTACTACTACTACTACTACTTCTGGTACAGCTGCTGCCTCTACTGCTACTACTACTCCTACCATTAAGAGTAATACTACTATTACTACTACTACTACAATCACTACTGCGGCTACTACTACTACTACTACTACTACTACTACTACTACTGCTACTTCTGCTACTACTACTACTACTGCTACTTCTACTACTGCTGTTACTACCACAGCTACTATTCCTACTTCTACTACTACTGCTGCTACTACTTCTACTACTGTTACTACTACTACTCCTGCTGTTACTACTACTACTAGTACTAATACTACTACTTTTTTGACTACTACTACTTCTGCGACTACTGATGCTACTATTACTACCACTATTGCTACTACTACTGCTGCTGCTATTGCAATGACTACTGCTATTGCTACTATAACTGCCACAACTATTACTGCTGCTGCTATTTGTACTACTACTACTAAAACAATTGTTGCTACTACTGCTACTAGAACTACGACTATTGTAACTACTACTCCTACTCCTACCACTACTGCAACTACTATTGTTACTACAACATCTGCTACTACTACTACTACTATATTGCTGCGACTACAACAGCTACTTCTGCTACAACTGCTACTGCTACTACTTCTCCTACTACTTCTACTACTGCTGCAACAACTGCAACTACTACTAGTTCTACTAATAGTACCGCTACCACTACTACTTCTCCAACTACTACTATGACTACTATTGCTACTATTGCTACAATAACTACTACTTCTACTTCTCCAACTGCTACTATTGCTACTACAACAGCTGCTACTATTGCTACTACAACTACTGCTCCTACTTTTCCACCTGCTACTGCTGGTGCTACTACTTCTATTTCTGATACAATTATTACGGCTACACCTACTGTTAATATAGATACTAGTCTAGCTACTGCTGTTACTACTCCTACTTGGATTACCACCACCACTACTACTGCTACTATAGCAACAACTTCTACAACTACTTCTACTACTACTACTACTGCGACTACTACTACAACTACTACTTCTGCTACTCCTATTACTACTACTATGGCTACTATTAAGGCTAATGTTACCACTACTACTTCTCCTACTTCTACCGCTACTACTACTACTTCCGCTACTACTACTACTCCTACTGCTACACTACTACTATCGAATGATTGCCACTCCAACTACTACTACTACTACTACTACTACTACAATTTCCTCTGCTCATGCAAGTACGACTACTACTGATACTGCTACTACTTCTTCTACTACTAGTACTTTCCCTACTATTGTTACTACAGCTACTATTACTACTACTACTATTGCTGCAACTGCTAACACAACCGTTGATACTAATACTTCTTCTACTCCTATTACTACTACAACAACTACTACTACTACGACCGCTACTACTACTTCTACTACTACTAGTAGTATTACAATGATGGCTACTGCTGCCACTACGACTACTATAGCCAGTACTGCTACCACTACTACTATGACTATTGCTGCTACTACTACTACTCCTACTACTTCTTCTTCTACTACTACTACTACTATTGCAACTACCACTACCACTAGTACTACTAAAACTAATACTACAACTATTGTTGTTGCTACAGATACCACTGTTGCTGCTACTACTAATATGACTACTACTACTAGAACTATAACTCCTACTACCACTACTACTACTACTACTACCACAACTACTACTATGACTCCTACGACTACTACTACTGCTACTATCACTACTTTTACTCCAGCTGCTACTACTACTACTACTATTTCAATAACTACTACTACTACTACTGCAACTACTACCAGTGCAACTACTACCACTACTATTGCTATTGCGACTACAGCTATTACTGCTGCTACTACCACCACCACCGCTACTACTACGACTATTACTACTACTACTACAACTACTACCACTACAGTTACTACTACTATTACTTCTACTACCGCTACTACTACTTCAACTACTGCTATTGCAACAACAACTACTACTACTGTCACTACTACTACTTATATTATTGCTACTACTACTACTAATACTATCAATACTATGCATACTACTACTGCTATTGCTAATACTACTACTTCTACTAGTACTACTCCTACAACTTCTACTATTACTACTACAACTACTACTAGTGCTTCGACTACTACTACTATTACTACTACTACAGCCACTTCTGCTACTGCTACTACTGTTTCTACTACTACTGCTACTGCTACTGCTAATACTACTACTATCAATAGTGCTACGACTGTTGCAACTACGAGGACTAATACTTCTACTACTGATACAACTACCACTACTGCTATGACTACTACTACTCAAAAGACTACCACAACTGCTATAAATGCTACTACTGCAACTACTGCTTCTACTACTACTACTACTATGACCACTACGACTGCTGCAGCTGTTGCTGTTGGTACTACTACTGCTACTACAACTACTTCTCAAACCATTACTACTGCTGCTACTGTTACTGCTACTAATACTACAACCACTACCACTACTTGTACTACAAATACTATTACACTGCTACAGTTGCAACAACTACCGCTACTACCGCGACTGCTATAGCAAATACTACTACTATTACTACTTCTATTGAAGTTGCTGCTACTACTACTATTCCTACAACTTCTCCAACAGCTACTACTACTTCTACTCCTAACACGCTTATTACTACTACTACGACAACTACTACTACTAATACTACTACTAATACTCCTACAACAGCTATTTCTAACTCTACCACTACTACAACTACTGCAACTACTACTAATACTACTGCTGCTGCTACTACTACAACTAATGCTACTACTGCTACTACTTGAACTACTACCACTACTACTACTACTACCACCACCACTACTACTACTACTACTGCAACTTCTACTACTGCTACTACGATTGCTACGACTAATACTAATACTACTACTACTACTGCTACTGCTACTACTACTACTACTACTACTACCACAACTACTACCACTACAATGACTACTATTATTACTTCTGCTACTAATGGTACTATGTCTACAACTGCTTCTAAAGCAATGACTATTGCAACTAATGCTATAGCTGCTCCTTCTACTACTATTATTGTTGTTGCCACAACTACTATAATGACAGCTACTATTGCTACTACAACGGCTAATACTACTACCACTAGTGCTACTACTACTTCTACTACTGTTGTTGCTATTACTAATACTACTACAACTACGACTACGACTACTGCTAGTATAATGACTTTTCCTTCTACTGTTACCACTCCTACTATAACCACTTTTACTATGGCTAATACTACTGCAGCTACTACAACTAGTGCTACTACTACAGTACTAGTACTACAACTGCTGCTAATACTACTAAGCAGCACTAGTACTTCTATTATTATACTGTGAATACAACTACTACTAGCATTGCTACTACAGCTACGACTGCTACTACAACTATAACTGCTACTACAACTACGACTGCTACTACTACTATTACTACTACCATGACTACTACTACTACTGCTATTACAACTGCAACTGTCACTAATACTGCTACTACTATTACTACTCCTACTACTACTGCAACTACTTCTCCTACTACTGTTACAACAACAACAACAACTACCACAAAAATGGCAACTACCGCTATGTTGCTGCTGCCACTTATACTACTACTCTAACGGTACTACTACAACAACAACTACTACTACTACTTCTGCTATACTACCACTACTACCAATACTAGTACTACTACTTCTACTACTACTAATACAATAACTACTACTTCTGCTAATACAACTGCTACTACCAGCACTACTACTACTACTGCTACTACTGACACTACTGCTACTGGTACCACTACTACGCATACTACTATTGCTTCCGCTGCTGCTACTGCTGCTGCTGCTACTATAGCTACTACTACTACTACCGCTAGTATTACTTCTACTACTGTTGTTGTTACTACCAATACTACTACTAGCAGTACTACTGCAACTATTGCGGCTGCAACTACTACTACTGCCCCTTCTCCTACTACTACTGCTACGACTATTGCTAGTATTGTTGCTACTAGTACTAATGATGTTGTTGCTCCTAAAACTACTGCTCCTACTACAACTATAACTACTACTACTATTGCAAGTAACGCAGCTACAGTTTCTACAACTAGCAATACTAGTATGACTACTACTACAATTGCTACTACAAATCTTACAACTACTAAAACTACTACTTGTATAACTAGTACTACTACTAATTCTACTACTTGTACGACAACTGCTACTGCTACGACTATTATTACTTGTACTGCTACTATTGCTACTACTGCTGCAGCTACTTCTACTACTAGTACTACTGCTATTGCTACAACTACAGCTAATACCACTGCTACTTCTGGTACTACTGCTACTACTACTACTCCTAATATTACAATTACTACTGCTACTACTACACCTACTACTACTACTACTCCTCCTCGTACTACTAGTACTAGTACTACTACTACTACAACTACTACTACTACTTTCGCTCCTACCGCTTCTACTATTGCTGCTTGTACTACTAGAACTACTACTTCTACTACTACTGCTGCGGTTGCTACTGCTTCTACTACTCCTACTCCTACTACTACTAATACTACTACTACAACTACTAGTACTTCTACGAGTAATCCTACTCCTTCTCCAACTCCAACTACTGCTACTACTACCACTCCTTATGCTACTACTACTACTGCTACAGCTGCTACTACTACCACTACTACTCCATCTACTGCTACTACCACTACGACTACTACTACTGTTACTACTGCAGCTACTTCAACAACTACTACTCCTACTACTGCTTCTACTTCTACTACTGCTGCATACGTTGCAACGGCTACAACTAATACTACTTCTACTACGGCTACTACTTCCGCTACTACTGCCACTACTGCTACTACTGCTACCACTCCACCTACAGCAACCACTACTAATTCTTCTACGACTACTGCTACTACTTCCACAACTACTGCTGTTGTAGCTACCACTACTTTCTCTCCAGGTACTACCATTGTCGCTGTTACTGCAAATACTATTACTGCCACCACCACTACTACTAGTACTGTTGCACTACTATACTGTTGCTAGAGTCGGTACTACTACTACTACTACCATAATTCTCTACTGCCACTCCTGGTACAACTACTACTACAACAACTACTACTATTACTAATGTGAATAATAATATTACTACTACTGCTGCTACCACTTCGTCTACTACTGCTACATCTCCTACTACTAATATTACTACTAGTGCTGCTGCGGCTACTATTACTATTACTGCTACCACTACTACTACTACCACTGCTCCTACTGCTACTACTAAAATTACTATCGCTACTACTACTGCAACTACTATGGCTATTGCTACTACCACTACTACTACTGCTACTGCTACTTGTACTCCAAGGGGACACTTGTGTGATCCTGGCCTAATTTTAATTTAATATGGAACTTACCTTTGGATAATTTTAGTAGCTGTGAATCTTTTGATCATATGTCTGAAACATGGGAAAAATCCATTCAGGAGTGGTATGAACATTCCTGAACTTCTAATCTCGAATACCTTGACCTTGCCTTACTCACTAAGGTTTCGACAGACCAACTAGCTCATAATCTATCTCTGATTTATGATAAAACCTGTCTCTCATCAAAAGTTAACCTGAAGAACTTCAAACAAGTACTTGAACTAAGCCATCATACAACACAGGAAATTTCAAAGCTGGAGATTTCCCTCAGAACTCTCACAACTGCATTACTAGACAACAGGACTTGTCCAAAACAAGAAGCTCAGGAGCTTGAGATTGAAGCAAGCAGGTAGCCCAGGCGGCCTGGGGACGAGTCCCTCACACAATTGAAAGGACTAAGCGACGACCTTGTTTGAACAAGCTTCTCCAGCTTGAGGGGCACAGGCCTCGGGAAGTACAAGGAAAGCTAAGGGTCTTTAAAGACCCATCCTGCATACTCAAAGAAGAGACAAGAAGGCTTGGAGAATGATGGCATCCAGAACAAACACCCAGGTAATACAGGGACGACGATACTCAGCTGAGACGCTGCAGGGGCGTAGTTGGGTTGTACGACCAACCCGAATTTCTACTCCAGCATAACCTGAAGAGGTAATAAGTAGAAGCTTCCTGGATGGGAGCATCTCTCTTCACTTCGGCGGCTATAAGCCGGCTATAATGCATTGGAGGTCGTGCTACAATAAGGAAGATGACGAAATCCAAAGCCATGAGGAGGAGCTCAAAGCCCCTCACATGCTTGCCATCCTGATAGGAGAAACGGAGCATGAAGAAGGGAGTGAAGATGAAGACTACTTTCAACAGTTGCAAAGCCAGGAATTCTCTGAAGGAAACTTGGACTACCCATCCCAAGCGACAATATGGGATGTATATTCTGATGAGGAAGAAGCCCTCTCTGGGGGCAGCACAAATCCGAGGGACCCTCTTCACCAACACCCGGCTAAAGTATGGGATTTACTAGGGGAGCCTAGCGGCAAGTTTGATTATAATGTGCGCTACACACCCCCTGCATCCTTCTACCGTGACTATCCTACTCCAAGTCGCCCCACATGGGATGATGATGAAGTAGAACAAATAGACCCACCTTCTCCCCAGCCTAGTAAAGGGGGTAACTCCAGCTCCACCCCGATCTCAAACATCATTGCTACTGGATATGAGGAAGAAACAGAAATGGAATATCCGGCCCTAAAGGAACTGATTGAACAATTATATGCAGGTACATTGACTTCGGCGGCATCCCCAAGAAGGCCATACATGCCCCCTGAGGATGTTATGATGGGTCCTCCAGGTTATCCACCGGCAACCAACTTAAACCCATCAACGTCTTGGACAACACCAATGTTTGAGCAAAGAAGCCGGGGGAACTTCAAGAGAGGGATCAACGATGAAATGTGGACTCTCCCGTCCGCACAACAGAATGGTGGGGCCATGTTCGTAATCCCAGAACAACTGGGACTCTTCGATGATGCATTTTCCATATGGGAGGCCATCACCAGAAATCATGTCTCAGGTATAGGGTTCACTGACACTCGAGACAAAATTAAATACATGGAGAACCTCCTCGGTGAAGTTGAAAGGCGCGCATGGGTCCAATGGCGCATGATGTACGGACAAGAATACCAGGCTATCATTGCAGCCGGCGAAGGAAGGGAGGGAACCCAGAATATCCTCTCCCAGATGAGGAGAGTGTTCTCATTGGAAGATCCAACCCAAGGGTCGACCATGGCTCAAGATACAGCATACAGGGACCTAGAAAGACTTTCTTGTGAAAATCTTAAAGATATTGTCCTTTATATGAATGACTATCTCAGGTTGGCAGCAAAAATAGGAAGGCTATTCATTGGCACTGAGCTATCTGAGATGTTCTGGATGAAGATGCCAAGCGAGCTGGGCCGACGAATGAAAGCGGCCTTCGACCAGAAGTACCCAGGAGTGAATGTCAGGGTAATACCCCGAGTCCTATTCGCCTACAAGTACTTGGAAGAGGAGTGCAAGGATGCTGCGTTCAAAAGGTCCCTCAAAGACCTTTCCTTTTGCAGCAAAATTCCGATCCCAGGGTACTATGCCAAAGAAAAGAAGTATGGAGCAAGAAAGGCGAGAACATACAAAGGGAAACCGCACGACACCCACGTGCGAATAGAAAAGAGGAAGCACCTCATACGCAACAAGCGATGTAAGTGCTACCTTTGTGGCAACGAAGGGCATTTTGATAGGGAATGCCCAAATGACAGGCAGAATGTCAAGCGAGTCGCCATCTTTGAGCAACTCAATGTACCAGAAGACTATGAACTGATCTCTGTTCAGGAAGGGAAGGAACAGAGCGATGCTATTTTCAGCATATCTGAAGGGGAGGATGCCCAGAATCTCCACAGCTCCCTGAGCCCCTTAATAAAGGAGGAGGTCATCGACGTTCTTGGCGAAGTAGTAGGAGGCGACCACCGCCAGGTAACATTACCTGATTTCCAAGAATAATGTCTTCATTCTTGGCAGCATAACAGCCTTGTGCAGCCACAAGAGGAACGATGTTCGTGCTGCAAGCGCCAAACAATCCAAAGGGCAAGGATTCATTGCCCTACTTGCAAGGTTTCCGCCTGCAACCTGTGTGGGCCTTACTACTTCAAAATGGCAGTTCCAGTTGCACCAGCCCCACCCGCACCATTTCCTCTGCAAAAGCTGATACAAGAGCAACAACACTATATTGCATGGTGCGAAGGAGAAATAGAACGGCTGAGAAAAGAAGTAGAATACTATAAAGAAAAGGCGCAAGAACTGGAGCTAGAAGCAAGCTTGCGAAAGGACTGTGAAGAACTCTGCCAAGGAAAAGAAAGAGAAGAACATGAATATACCAGCGTCTTATTCCAAGAAAGTATCTACAAGACGGAGACCGAGGAAATAGCTCAGCTGGAGAAGGCGAAAAGGAAAGCAACATGCCTGGAGAAGGAAAATACTAACGTTTTGGTGCAGGAACAAATTTTCAAAGCCTCCACAGGAGAGCAAAGGGAAACACAACAATAGACGGGCCAGAGGATTGTCAAAAATATGTTATACAACATGCAGGTCGAGTTTGACATTCCTGGACTTCCCAGATTCCAAGTCAGAGCAATATTGGACACTGGGGCAACGACATGCTGTATAGATGAGGCGTCCATCCCTAAGGAGGCCGTAGAAAAGAACGGTGTCATAACTCAGTTCAACGGGATCAACTCCTGGCAAACGGTGGACAAGCGCCTAAAGCAAGGAAAAATGTACATTGGGAGTAATACCTTCCGAATCCCCTACACTTACAGCTTCCGAATGGAGCTTGGTACTATGATAGCTGCTGATGCTGCTATTGTGGTTGTTCATGCTACTACAACAACTATTACTACCGCTACTACTACTGCTAGTGTTTTTGTTGTTGCTACTATGACTACTACTACTCCTACTTCTGCTCCGTGTACTACTAATATACTCCTACTCCTACTCCTACTACTACTTCTAGTCCTACTCCTTCCCGTACAACTACTACTACTACTGTTACTACTATTACTACAACTCCTCCGCCTCCTCCTCCTCCTCCTCCTCCTCCGCCTCCTCCTCCTCCTCCTAATACTACTACTACTACTACTACTACTACTACTACTACTACTACTACTACTACTACTACTACTGCTGCTGCTGCTGCTGCTGCTGCTACTACTACTACTACTGCTGCTGCTACTACTACTACTTCTGCTTCTACTATTACTACTATTACTTCTTCTATTACTACTACTACACCTAATACTACTACGGCTACAACAACTACCATAGCCTCAATTGCTACTACTGCAACTGCTCGACCCATAACCAATACTGCTACTATTGCTGTTGTTGTTGCTGCTACTACTGCTACTATTGCTACTTCTACTGCTACTACTACGACTCCAACCATTGCAGCTACCACTAATACTGCGTCGACCGCTACAACTACTGTTGATGCTGCTACTACCACCTTTTCGCCTACTACTACCACTTCAACTATTGTGACAAATACTATTACTACTATTGCTACAACAGCTGCTACTACTACTACTATTGCTACAACAGCTGCTACTACTGCTACTACTACTACTTCTTACTACTACTTCAGGTACTTCAGCAACTTCTTACTACTGTTGCTGTTGCTACTACTCTTGCTGATACCACAACTACGACAACTATTACAACTACTACTACTTCTACACCTACTACTACTCCTCCTCCTACTACTACTACTTCTACACCTACTACTACTCCTCCTCCTACTACTACTACTACTCTTGTTGCTGCTACTATTACTGCTACTACTGCTACTACTACTACTATTGCTACTGCTACTACTATTGCTACAACAACTACTGCTTCTGCTACCACTAATGCCACTATTGCTACTACAACTACAACTACTACCCACTACTGCTATTTCTATTCCACTACCAATACTAATACTACTACAATTGCTACTACTACTCCTATTACTATTGCTACTACAACTACTACTGCCACTACTACCACTATTGCTACTTCTACAACGACTACTACTACTACTACTACTACTTCAGCTACAGCTACCACTACTGCTACTCAAACTACTACTACTTCTCCTACTACTATTGCTACTATTGCTACTTTCGCTACAGCTACTACTATTGCTACTCAAACTACTACTACTTCTCCTACTACTATTGCAACTACTACTATTACGGCTACTACTACAACTACTACTTCTGCTCCTACTACTACCACTGCTGTTGCTACTACTCCTACCATTAAGGGTAATACTACTTCTACTACTACTACTAATCCTAATACTACAACAACAACAACTACTACTACTGCTAATACTACTACTTCTGCTACAACTACTACTACTACTACTATTGCTACATTTGCCACTACGACTGCTGCTGCTTTTACTGCTGTTACTTCTACTGCCGCCACTACCACTACTACTACCACTACTACTACTACTACTACTACTACTGCTACTACTACTACTTTGACTACTACTACTTTTGCGACAACTAATGTTACTATTACTACTACAACGGCTACAATGACCACTGCTACCGCTGCCATAACTGCCACTACTACTGCTGCTGCTACTTCTCCTACTACTACTACTACTGCTGCAACAACAACTACTATTGCTAGTTCTACTACTAGTACTGCTACCGCTACTACTTCTCCAACTACTACTATGACTACTACTACTACTTTTGCTACAACATGTAGTACTTCTACTTCTCCTACTACTACTATTGCCACAACAACTATTGCTGCTACTGCTACTATTACTACTACTCCTACTTCTCATGCCACTACTGCTGCTTCTGCTACAACTATTACGGCTACTACTACTGTTAATACGAATACAACTACTACAGTTCCTACTACTACTAATATTATTACTGCTACTACTCTTGCTACGACTGCAACTATTGCTACTATTGCTTCTACTACTACTACCACCACCACCACCACCACCACCACCACCACTACTACTACTACTACTACTACTACTACTGCGACTACTACTGCAACTACTTCTTCAACTGCTACTCCCACAACTGTAGCTACAAGAACTGTGACTACTACTATTACTGCTACTACTACTACAACTACTTCTAGTATTACTATGGCTACTACTACGGCTAATGTTTCTACTACAATTTTATCCTACTTCCACCACTACCACTACTACTTCCGCTTCTACTAGTACTCCTACTGCTACACTATTACTCTGAAACGATTGCCGCTACTACTACTACTGCAATTTCTTCTGCCCCTGCTACTACAACAACTACTGCTACTACTAGTTCTTCTACTACTAGTACTTTTCCTACTATTGTTACTACCACTACTATTTCTGCTACTAGTATTATTGCTGCAACTGCTAATGCAACCGTTGATACTGCTACTACTACTCCAATTACTGCTACTACGACAACTGCTACTACAAATATTTCTATGACTGCTACTGCTGCCACTGCGGCTACTATGGCTAGAACTACTACCACTACTACAATGACTACTGCTACTACTACTACTACTACTTCTTGCTGATGCTACAGATACCACTGTTGCTGCTACTACTAATATGACTACTACTGCTACTACTACTACTACTACTACTACTACTACTACTATAACAACAACTACTACTACCACTACTACCACTACTACTGCGGCTATTGCTGTTGTAGCTGCTACTACGACTACTATTACTACTACTAGTACTACAACTACTAGCACTACTAGTACTACAAATACTATTACACTACAACTGCTAATGCTTTACTACTATTAGTACTACAACTATTAGCACTATTAGTACTACAAATACTATTACACCATAACTGCCAATGCTGCTATTGCTACTACTACCGCTACTACTGCGACTGCTACAACTACTGCTACTACTATTACTATAGCTATTGATGCTGCTACTGCTACTTCTACTTCAACTCCTAACACGTACCACAAATACTACTACTATTACTACAACTAATACTCCTACTACAACTACTTTTACCTCTACCACTACTACTACTACCACAACTGCTAATAATACTATTGCTATTACCACTACAGCTACTGCTACTACAACTACAACTAGTACTATTACTACTGCTACTCCTCCTACTACTGCTACTACTAGTACTACTACTACGACTGCTACTGCAACCACTACAACTGCTATTACTCCTTCTGCCACAACTGCTACTACTACTGGTACTTCTACTACTTCTTCTAATGCTCCAACTACATCAACAACAACAACTAGTACTAGTGCTACTACTACTACTACTACTTCTATTACGACGACTGCGTCTACTACTACTACAACTTCTACAATTACTCCTACTAGTAGTACAACTACTACTACTACTACTTCTACTCATAACACTCATACTAGTAGTACAACTACTACTACTACTTCTACTCATAACACTCATACTACAACTAATGCTACTACTACTATTACTACTACTACTACAACTACTACTACCATTTCTACTATAGCTATTGCAAATTCTGCAACAATTTCTATTGCTACTACTACTACTGCTACAACTTCTTCAGCTACCACTACTACTACTACTACAGCTACGACTGTTGCTGCTACTACTACTACTGCTACTACTAGTTCTGCAACACCTGCTTCTACTACTACTGCAACAACTACTACTCCAACTATTACTGCCACCACCACGACTACTACTACTATCACTACTACGGCTACTTCTTCAACTGCTACTACTACTACTACAACTACTACACCTACTACTACTACTATTGCTAAAACTTCTACTTCTCCTAGTACTACTGCTACAACTTCTACTAGGACTACTACAACTACTACTACTGCTACGACTACTACTACTACTGCT
>RXID01015930.1:75025-93671 GCA_005019695.1 Trichopus zeylanicus subsp. travancoricus
TACTACTAATACTACTCCTATTATACCATCCTATCGACCACTACTACTGCGACTACTACTATTACTACTCCTCCTAATACCACTTGTACTCCTATTCCTACTACTACTACTACTACAACTACTACTACTCCTACTACTCCGACTACTACTATTACTACTACTACTACTCATACTACTACTGCAACTATCTCTACTACTCCTGCTAGTACAACTACTGGTACTACTACTACTATTACTATTGTTACTGGTATAATTACTACCACTACTATTGCTATTGCTACTACTGATGCTACTATTTCTATTACTACTACAACCACCACTACTACTACTATTGATTTTGCTACTACTACTACTTCTACTCCTACTCCTGGTCCTACTACTACTACTACTACTACGACTCCTAGCACTGCTACTACAACTCTTAACTCCTACTACTAGCACTATAACTACTACTACCACTACTACTCTACAACTGCTGTTGTTGTTGTTATTGCTGCTACTACTACTACGACTATTACTGTTGTTGTTGGTGATGCTACTGTTTCTGCTATTACTATTATTGTTGTTGTTGTTGTTGCTTCTGCTATTGTTGTTGCTACTACTACTGCTGCTGCTACTACTAAGACTACAACTACTACTTCTACTGCTACTACCACTATTACACTGACTCCCACTACTTTTAGTATAGCTCCTACTCCTAGTCCTTCTCCTACTACTACAACAACAACTACTACTACAACTACAGGTACTGCTATGCCTACTACTTTTATGAGTCCTCCAAATCCTACTGCCACTTCTACTCCTACTACCACCAATACTGTTGCTACTACTACCACTACTCCTAAGACAACTACACCTAGTACTAATCCTAAACCTACTCCTACTCCTACTTATCCTTCTCCTCCTACTCCTCCTACTAGTACTAATACTACTACAGCTGCTACTGCTACTACTGCAGCTGCTACTGCTGCTCCTACTCTGACTTTTACTACGACTACAAGAACAACAACAACTACTACTATTACTACTGCTGCTAATACTATTCCTACTACGAATACTACTAGTACTACTGCTACTCCTACAACTACAACCACCGCGATTACTACTACTACTACTACTACCCATACTACCACTGCAACCGCTACAATTACTACTAGTACAACTACTGCTATTATGATTACTACTACTACTACTACTACTACCACTACTACTACTACTACTAATACTACCACTCCTCCTAATACTCCCACTACTTCTACTACTACTACCACCACTACTACTAACAATAGTACTAGCAATACTACTACTAACACTAGTACTAGTAATACTACTACTACTACTACTACTACTACTACTACTAGTACTAGTAATATTACTACTAACACTAGTACTAGTAATATTATTACTACTGCTACTACTAGTACTAGTAATACTACTACTACTAGTAATACAACTACTGCTACAACTACTACCACAACAACAACAATGATAACAACTACTACTGCTACTACTGCTACAACTACAACTACTACTACTTCTACAACTCGTACCGCTACTACTACTACTATGACTATTACAAAAACTACTACTTCCACGACAACTACTAGTTCCACTACAACTACTCTTAGAACTACTACTACAAATACCTCAACTACAACAACAACAACAACAGCGACTACTACTACTACTACTATTACTGCCACAACTACTACAAGAAGTACTAGTACTACTAGTAAACTACGAATACTACTACTACTGTAGCTGCTGCTACTACTACTTCTACTACTACAACAACAACAACAACAACTACTACTACTACTGCTACTACTCGTACTACAACTACTACTGCAACTACCACTACTATTACTACTCCCACTACTGGTACTACTACTTCTACTTGTACTAGTACTATAACAACTAATACTACTACAACTGCCTCTACTACTGCAACAACTACTACTACTCCTACTCTGCTATTGCAACTATAGCTATCACTATGACAATTGCTACTACTACTACTTTTGCTACTTCTACTACTGCTACCCTTCCAACTACTATTACTACTTCTACTACTATCACTACTACTTCTAATACTACAACCACTATTAGAACAACGACTACTACTACAACTATTACTACGGCAACAACAACAACAATAATTATAGCTACTGCTACTACTACTACTGTGACTATGACTAAAACTACTACTCCTACAACTACGACTGCTACTGCTACTACTACTGCTGCTGCTACTGCTGTTGCTGATCTTACTACTGTTGCTTCGATACTATTACCACTACTACTACTGCTATAATTGCTACTACAATAACAACTACTACAACTACTCCTACTACTACTCCTACTGCTACGACTTCTACCACTATTACTGCTACTTCAACCACCACCACCACCACCACTACTACTACTACAACTACTACTACTACTACAACAACAACAACAACAAAAAATACTACTACTACAACTACAGCCACTACTACCACTTCTTTTACCACACGTAATTTTTGCGCAAACTACACTACTGCTACTCCATCTACTGCTACAACTACTCCTACTCCAACACCTACTACAACAACAACTACTACTACAATTACTACAACAACTACTACTGCTACTACTACTACCTCATCTACTACTGCTACAACTGCTACTACAACAACGACTACTACTACTCCTACTACTACTGCTGCTACTGCTACTACTACTAGTACTACGATTGCTACTACTACAACTACTATTGCTACTGCTGCTGCTGCTACTACTACTACTACTATGACTACTAGTACTACTATTAGTACTACTTCCACTATTGTTACTACTACTACAACTACGAGGACTACTACTACGTCTGCTTCTGCTTCTACATTTACTACTGCTACTCGTACTACTAGTACTACTACTATTGCTAGTACTCCTACTAATACTACTACTACTACTACTAATTGAACTGAAATTCCTACAACTTCTATTACTACTTCTACTACTACTATGATATCTATTACAAGTTCTGCTACTCCTAGCACAGTTACTACTACTACTGCTACTCCTATTACTACAACTATCTCCTTCTGCTGCTGCTTCTGCTCCTGCTACTCCAAGTACTAATACAGCTACTTCTACTGCTATTGCAACTACTACTCCTACTACTCCTACTACTGTAAGTACTATTACAACTAGTACTGATACGACTACTACTATTACTACTACTATAGCTACTACTAGTACTTCCACTTCTACTGCTACTGCTATTGCAACAACTACTAATGCTACTGCGACTGCTACCACTACTAATGCAACTGCAGCTACTACTGTGGCTACTACTGCTGCTACTACTACAACTACAACAACTACTACAACTACTACGACTACTACCTGTCCCACTGCTACTCCTACTACTACTACAATGAGCACTACTACTACTACTACTATTGCTATTTCTACCACTACTACTACTGCTATTGCAACTCCTACTTCTTGTATTACTACTACTACTACAACAACGATTGCTATTACCACTTATACTACTGCTACTGCTGCTGTGGCTACTACTACTACTACTATTACTAGTACACCTACTACTATTGCAACTACTACTCCAAGTAGTACTCTTGCTACTACTACTGGTACGGCAACTACTGCTACTACTCCTACTATACCTTCTACTACAATTATTACTGCAACTGCTACTGCTACTATTGCTAATATTACTACTACTTCTACTACTTCTACGACTACGACTACTACTACTTCAGCTACCACTACTACAACTATTGCTACGACTACCATTACTCCAGCTATAGCTGCTCCTACTACTATGCCTACTATTGCGACTATTACTCCTACTACTACCACTGCTATCACTGCTGCTGCGACTACTGCTACTACTATTATCACTACTACTACTACTACTACTACTACTACAACTATTACTACTATGACAATTACTACTACTATTAGTACTACTACTACTATCTCTGCTACTAGTACAACTACCACAACTTCTACTTCTGCTATTTCTGCTACTTCTGCTACTACTAGCACTAAAAGTTCATATGTTACTACTATTACTGCTACTACTACGACTACAAGTACTACAACTACTACTCCTCCTGCTACTACTACTACTATGATTACCACTACAACTACTTCTATTACTATTACTACAACTACTACAACTACTACTACTGCTACTGCTACTACCTGTACTACTCCTACTACTGCTATTACCACCACTACTAGTACTACAACCACAACCACAACTTCTACTACAACTACAACTACTTCTACTACTACAATTATTACTGGTACTTCTATTTCTCCTACTACGGTTGCTACTACTACTAATACTAAAATTGCTCCTACAAGTCAAATTATTACTACTACTCCGTCTACTACTACTACTACTACTACTACTACTACTTCTAGTACTACAACAACAACAACAACAACAACTACTACTATTGGTAGTATGACAACCTCTACTGCTACTCCAACTACTACTGCTACTACAACTACTACTACTCCTACCACCACTACTATTTCTACTACTACGACTACTACTACAGCTACTACTGCTGCTACTACTACTGCTACTACTATTTCTACTACTAGTCCTATTACTACTACTACTACTACTGCTACTACTTCTACCACTACTACTACTACCACTATTACTACTATTACTTCAACTACCACTGCTACTACTACTACTACAACTATTGTACCTCTTGCTGCTGCTACTACAAAAATGACTACTACAACTACTTCTACTGATACAGCTACTCATACTACTACTACTGCTGTCGCGACTCTTACTAGTACAACTACTAAGACCGCCACTACTTATACTCCTCCTGCTGCTGCTGCTACTTTTGATGCTGCTCCTACTACTCAAACTACTTATTCAACTTCTCCTACTAATACTACTATTGCAACTACTACAACTCCTACAACAAATATTGCTACTACTACCACTACTACTACTACTACTACTACTACTACTACAACAACAACAACTACTATTGCTGCTACTACGACTACCACTACTACGGCTACATCTGCTATTACTGCAAGTACTGCTACTACTTCTACTACTGCTACCAATACTACGACTACGACTTTTGCTACTATTGCTACAATAAATACTACCACAACTACTACTATGACTGCTAATACTGCTACTACTGTTCCTACTATTATTGCTACTGCACTACTACAGCTACTACCACAACTACTACTACTGCTGCTGGTACTTCTACTACTGCTGCTACTTTCACTGTTTCTCCCACCAGTACTAGTACTACTACTACTCCTCATACTACTACTACTACTAACACTATTGCTAGTACAACGACGACTGCTACTATTACTGCTAATTCTACTGCTACTACTACTACTGCTATTAATATGACTACTGCTGCTGCTACTGCTACTGCTACTGCTACTACTATTGCTACTACTTCTAAAACTACTACTACAGCCGCTACTACTACTTCGACGACAACTACTACAAATACTGCTCCTACAATAACTACTACAGCTACTATAGCAACTACTGCAACTACAACTACTACTGCTACGATTACGGTTGCTATAGTAACTACTACTACTACAACAACTGCCACTACTACTACAATTACTACTACTATTATTACTGTTACTACTATTGCTACTACCACTACTACTACTGCTACTTTTGCAGCTAATACGACTAGAACTACAACTACTATTGAGACTGTTACTACTACTACTACTTCTGCTACAACTACTACTACTAATACTACTAGTACTACTACTACCAATTCTGCAACAACTAAACTATGACTGCTGCTACTGTTGCCACTGCCACTGCTACTAATACCACTACTCCTTCAACTTCTCATACTAATACCACCACTGCAACTACTACTATGACTACTTCTACTCCTACAGCTACTACTAATACTACTACTACTACTACTACTACTATTGCCACTGCTGCTACTAGTACCACTATTACAAGTACTTCTACTACTACTACAACAACAACAACTACTACTACTACTGCTACTACGCTTACTACTACTATATCTACTACTACTACTGCTGCTACCACTACAACTATGACAGCCACTACTGCTACAACTAGTGCTACTACAACTAGTACTACTACTGCTCCTACTACAACTGCTAGTACCACTAATACTACTACTACTACTCCAACTAATACTACTACTACTACTCCGGCTAATACTTCTATTAATGCTACTGCTACTACTACTACAACCATTGTTGTTGTCGCAACCACTATGACTACTACTACATCTTCTCCTACTACTACTACTGCTACTTCTATTGCTACTACTCTACTACTACAACAACTACTACTATTGTTGCTATTGCTAACACTATTACTGCTACCACTGCAATAATTGCCACTACAACTATTGCAACTATTATGGCAACTAATGCTTCTACTACCACAGTTACTGCTACTACTACTAATTCTACAACTAATTTTACAACTTATGCTACTACTAGTAATATTACTATAATACTACTACTACTTCTCCGACATTAACACCAACTACTACTGTTTCTATTACTGCTACTCCTACAACAGCTACTACCACTACAACAACAGCTACTACTTCTACTACTGCTACAACTGCTATTATTGCTACTACTACTACTGCAACTACTACTCCTCCGACTTCTGCTACTTCTACTGCTACTACTTCTATTACTACATGTACTACTACAACTACTACTACTCTACCACTACGACTACTACTTCTACTACTACTAGGACTACTACTACTCCTAATACTACCAAAGCTACTAC
Organism: Trichopus zeylanicus subsp. travancoricus; assembly: GCA_005019695.1. Lineage (NCBI taxonomy): Eukaryota > Viridiplantae > Streptophyta > Magnoliopsida > Dioscoreales > Dioscoreaceae > Trichopus > Trichopus zeylanicus. Next base: position 81,867 of record RXID01015930.1, read on the forward strand.
GATATAGACTACAAATATTAATACTATTAATACTATTACAGCTAATGCTATTGCTGCAATAGCTGTAACTACTAGTGTTATTAGTACTACTCCAACTACTCCGAATACTACACTTCTAGGAAAACTACTACTACTCCAACAACTGCTACTATTACAACTACTAATACTACTCCTCCTACTACTCCTACTACAACTACTACTACTATGACTACTACTACCCCTACCACTACTACTACTGCTACTATGACTACTACTGCTATTACGAGTCCTATTACTACTGCTACTACTCTAACTATTGGTACTACAACTCCTTCTTTACTACTATTACTACTACTATTAATGCTAAAACTACATTATTTATTCCTCGTACTACTTCCATAACCACTACTTAAACAACTACTAATACTATCCCTACTACTACTACTACGGCTACAACGCCCATTGCTACCGCTACTACTACTATTACCACTACTGCTACTACTTCTACTTCTACTACTATTACTGATGCTACAACTCCAACTACTACAACTCCTACAACAACTATGACTATGACTCCTGCTACTATTACTACTTCTGCTACTGATAATTTTACTGCTACAACTACTTCCACTACTACTATTGCCACTATTACTACTACTACTCCTACTACTACTACGATAATTACTACTGCTGTTGCTATTGCTACTACTATTGCTTCTACTACTACTGCTGGGATGACTATTGCAACTATTATTTCTAATACTACTACTCACTACTACTACTACTACCACCACAGTTGCTACAGCCACTGCTAATACGGCTACTACTACTACCATTACAACGACGGATACTATGACTACAGCTGCAGCTGCTGTTGTTGTGGTTGCTGCTGCTACTATTACAACTACTCCTACTACTACTACAACTACTACTACTACTGTTACTACTTCTACTACTACTGCTGCTACCCCTATTACAACTACTCATATTCAAAATACTACTACTTCTACTACTACTACTTGTATTACAACTGCAACTGCTGCTGCAGCTATTGCTGCTACTACAACTACTACTACTGACACTAGTACTACTCAAACAACAACTACTATTATAATTACTAAAACTACTACTACTATTGCCACTACTACTACTACTTCTACAATGACTACGGCTACTACACCTTCTACTCCAACAATACAACTACTCCTACTGATAATACTACTAGTACTAGTACTAATACTACTACTACAACTACAAGTACAACTACTCGTGCTGCTACTACTACTACTACTCCTACTCCTACTACTTCTACTACCACTACTACTAATACTACTACTACTACTACTACTACTACTACTACAACTATTACTAAAACTACTACTACTACTACTACTACTACTACTACTACTACTACTACTAGTACTACCACCACAAGTATTGCTACTACTACTACCACTGCTACTACTATAGCAACAACAACAACAACTACTACTACTCCAACTCCAACTCCTTCTGCTACCCCTACTGCCACATCTACTACTACAACTACTACTACAACAACTACTACCGCTGCTACTACTTCTCCTACTAAACTACTACTACAGCAACTACTACTGCTACTGCTGCTTCTACTACTACTACTACTACGACTATTATGCAACTACTGCTACAACTGCAACCACTGCTACTACTATTGCTACTAGTACTACCTTTACTACTGCTATTACTACAACTATTACTGCTACTAAAACTACAACTACAACTACTACTCCTCGAAGTACTACTGCCTCTATTATTACCGCAATAATTGCTACTACTTCTATTGCTACTCCTACTATTGCTCCTCCGACAACTACCGCTACTACTTCGACTACTACTACTACTACTACTCCTGCTACTACTACTCCTACACCTACTCCTCCTACTACTACTTCTATGACTACTACTACTGCTACTACTACTACAACAACTACTACTACTACTGATATTACGTCTAATACTGCTACTACTACTAATAATAATATTGCAACTACTACTACTTTTGCTACTAGTACTACTACTACTATTGACTACAACGACTTTCACTACTACAACTTCTATTACTACTACTACCTCTACTATTTTTGCCACAACAACTACTACTTCTGTTACTACTCCTACTACTACTCCTCCTACTACTGCTAATACTCCCACTACTGCTGCTGCTACTACTACAACTTTTGCTACTACTCCTATTATTAATACTACTTTTACTACTGCTACTATAGCTACTACTACTGCTACTACAACTATCTGCTACTACAACTATTGCTGCTACTTCTACTCCTACTACTACTTCTACCTCTACCATTTTTGCCACAACTACTACTACTTCTGTTGCTACTCCTACTACTACTCCTCCTACGACTGCTAATACTCCCACTACTATTGCTACTATGACTACTACTTCTACTACTCCTATTATTATTACTACTTTTACTACTGCTACTATAGCTACTACTCCTACTACTATTATTAATACTACTTTCACTACTACTACTACCACTACTACTACTACTACTACTAGTACTACTGCTACTGCTACTACTACTAAATTACTACTACTACTACTACCACTACTACTACTGTTGTTGCTGCTGCTGCTACCACTAGTACTACTACTACTACTACTATAACTACTGCTACTACCCTTACTACTACTATAGCTGCTATTGCTTCAACAGCTACTACTATTATTGTAGTCGCTATAGATGCTACTGCTGCAACTACGACAGCCACTACTGCAACAACTAGTGCTACAACTACAACTACTACTACTTCCACTAGTTCTACTACTACTATTACTACTTTTACTAGTACTTTTGGTACTACTTCTACCACTAATGCTACTACAACTATGATTGCTATGACTACAACTGATGCTACTGCTACTACTGCTACTACTGCTACCACTCCTACTACTACTCCTCCTACTACTACTACTACTACTACTACTACTACTACTACTACTACTACTACTACTACTACAACAACTACTACTACTACTACCACCACCACCACCACCACCACCACCACCACCACCACTACTACTACTACTACTAACACTAACACCACTGCTACTTCTACTACTATTACTTCTACCGTGACTACTACTACTATGGCTACTGCTACGACTACAGCTACTTCTAATACTACAATTACAACTACTATAGCTAATATTACTACTACTACTGTGACTACTACTACTGCTACTACAACATGAATAATTAAGACTTCTATTACTTCTACTACAGCTATAGCTACTACAACATGAACAACTATGATTCCTATTACTTCTAATACTGCTACAACTGCTACTACTAATTCTATTACTACTGCTACTACTGCTACTATTCCTATAACTAGTTCTACTACTACTACTACTAGTACGGTTACTAATGCTACTACTAGTGCTGCTACTGCTCCTACTACTATTACAACAACTAGTACTCCTTCTACAAGTATTGCTCCAAGAACTACAATAATAACTATTTCAGCTATTGCTACTACCGCTACTACTACTACTACTTTTACTACCTCTACTACTACCGTAGCTACTGCTACTACTACTAGTACAATAATTGCTCCTTCTGCTCCTGCTACTACTACTACTACAACAACAACAACAACAACAACTACTACTACTATTACTACTACTACCACTAATAATGCAGCTAGTACAGTTGCTATTAATACTTTTGCTACTACAACTACTTCTACTACTACTTCTACTGCTACTACGGCTGCTACGACAACTAAAACTACTACTTCTTCTTCTGCTACTACCGGTACTACTACTTTTACTGCTACTAATACTGCTGCTTCTATTACTATTACTACTACTACTATTACTACTTCTACTGCTTCTTCTGCTACTATAGCTACTACTACAACTAGTACTTCAACAATAACTACTATTACTAATGCTACTACTGCTACTACTACAACAATAACAACAACTACTACTAGTCATACTACTCCGACTACTTCTACTACCACTACTATGACTACTCTTTCTTCTACCACTACTACTGCTATAACTACTATTATTGTTGTTGTTACAACTAATACAACCAATGCTATTTCTGCTGCTACAACTATTACTACTACTAAAACAACAACAATAACAACTACTACTACAACGCTATAGCTTATACTACTATTTCCCCTACTACTCCAACTACAATTATGACTTCTACTTCTACTGCGTCAACTACTATTACTATTACTACTACTGCTACCATTACTACAACTACTACTACTTCTGCAACTACTTCTATTACTGCAACGGATGCTATGACTAGTACTACTACTACTACTGCTACTCCTACTACAATAGTACTCCTGCCACTATTTCTACTACTACTACTACAATAACTACTACTACTACTTCTACAAGTTGTACTATTAATACTAATACTAGTAGTATAACTACTACGACAACAACAACAATAACAACAACAACAACTACTACTACTACTACTACTACTACTACTACTTCTACTACTACTACTACTAGTTCTATTTCCAGTACTACTACCACTATTTTTGCTGCTACAACTACTGCTACTAGGACTAATGCTGCTACTACCATTACTACTTCTTCGGCTACTAAAGCTACTCCAATTAGTACTTTTGCTTCATCTTCTACTTCTCCTGTTACAACTACTGCAACAACAACAACAACAACTACTGCTACTACCACTACTGCTTCTACTATTACGACTGTTACAACTACAATAGCTACTACTACTACTTCTACTACAATTACTACTACCTCTAGTACTCCAATGACTTTTGCTACTCCTACTACTGCTACTGCTACTACTACTACCTCTAGTAGCACTATTGCAACTGTTACTAGGGTTACAACTACTACTGCGATAACGACTACAACTACTACCGCCACTACTACTACGACTACTACTACTGTTGCTGCTGCTACTACTGCTACAACTGCTAAAACTACTGCGACTATTACTACTATTACCACTGCTACTACTACAACTCGTATTTCTACTATTACTATTAATACTACTATGACTACTATTACTGCTACTACTACTACTACTACTACAACTACTACCACTACTATCCCACTACTACTACTTCGTTTACTACCATCACAACTTCTGCTACTACTGCTTCTACTACGTCTACTACTTTCCTGGCTACTACATCTACTACTACAGCTACTGCTGCTACTGCTACTACTATTGCTGATTCAACAGCAACTACTACTGCTGCTGCTACTACTACTACTAATTCAAAAGTAGCTACTAGTACCATTACTACTACTACTTCTACTACCATTGCTACGACTACAGCTACTTCTACTACTACTACTTCTACTCCTACTACAACAACTACTCCAAATACAGCTACTCCTGCAACTACTACTACTATTGCTGCTGCTGCTACTACTAATACTTTTCTATTACTACAATTACTACAAATTCTCCTACTACAACGACTACTACTACAGCTTCTCCTATTGCTACTACTGCTGCTACTACTACTACTACTTCTGCTACTAGTACTACTACTACTACTACTCCTACAACTACTGTTACTACTACTACTGCCACTACTACAACTGCTACTACTACTACCACCACTAATACTACAACTATTACTACTATTGTTGCTGCTACTATTACTACAATTGATGCTACCGCTAACTCTACTACAACCACTACCACTACTTTAACTATGACTACTGCTATTATTACTACTACTGATGCAACAACTACTACTGCTGCCCATACTACTACTGCTACAACACCTACTAATACTACTGCTACCACTACAACTACTGCTACAACTAGTATTACTATTACTACTGCCATGACTGATGCTGTTGCTGCTGCTACTTCTACTACTATTACTTCTGCTACAACAACTACAATGGCTACGACTACTACTCCTACTAGCACTATCAGTACTACTCTACTACTACTAGTGCTACTACAACAACAACTACTACCGCTACAATAATAACAATAACAACAACTACTACTACTACTACTTCTGCTACTGCTACTACTATTACTATCACTACTATTACTACCATAACTACTACTACTACTAGTACTATGGCTACTGCTACTACTACTACTACTACTACTACTAATACTACGACTGCTACGACTGCTACTACTTTTACACTGTTGCTTCTACTACTGCAACTACTAATACTACTGCTATTACTACCACTACTACTTCTTCTCCTACTACTACTACTACTTCAGCTTCTACTACTGCTACTACTGCTGCTACTACTACTACTACTACAGCTGCTGCTACTGGTACTACTACTACTACTACTACACTACTACTACATCTACTACCACTAGTACCACTACCACTATTTTGCAACTACTACTACTGATGCTATCGCTGCTACTGCTACTCCTGCTACTACTGCACTACTGCTACTACAGCTCCAACAATACCTACTGCTATTATTACTACAACTTGGACTGCTGCTATTGCTGCTACTACTACTACTACTGTTAGCCCTACTAATACTATTATTGCCACCACTACGACTACTGTAACTAGTATTACTACTACTACAGCTGCTAATGCTACTAATGTCAATGCAAATAATACTACAGCTGTAACTACCACTAATGTTGCTCCTACAGCTGCTATTGCCACTACTACAACTACTACTGCTACTACCATTACTACTACTAATACTACTGCTGCTCCTACTACTAATGTTACAACTACATCTACTACTACTACTACTACTTCTCCTACTAATTTTGCAACTATTACTACTTTTGCTACTACTTCTAATGCCACTACTACTACTACTACTACGACTTCCGGTACTACTGCTGCTACCACTTCTACTGCGACTGCTACAACTTTTGCTCCTTCTACTACTATTGCTACTAAAGTAGCTACTACTACCAGTGCAAGTACTACTACTAGTACTGCTACCATTACTACAACTACTACCCCGACTACATAAACTACAATTGCTACTTCAACTATTGCTACTACTACTCTTCTTAGTACTACTGCTACTACTACTACCCCAACTACTAAAATAACTACTACTAATTCTACTATTGCTACTACCAGTACTACTACCATTATTGTTACTGCTACTACTGCTACTAAAGCTAGTGCTACTATTACTGCCCTTGCTGCAATAGCTACTATTGGCACTACTACTAATACTACTACTAATACTACCACTACTACTACTACTACTAATAATACTACTACTACTACTTCTGCTGCTGCTACTAGTACTACTGTTGCTGCTGTTGTTGTTATTGTTGCTGCTACTAGTACTACTACTACTATAACTCCTGCTACTACTACTATATTGACTTTTACTACTACTACTGCACCTACTACAACTACTACTACAACTACTATTACTAGTAGTACTACTACAACTACTACCACCACTACTACTTCTATTACAACTTCTACTATTTCTACTACTACTATTACTACTACAACGATTACTTCTACCACTACTCCTACTACTACTATTATTACAACACATACTCCAACTACCACTACTATTACTACTATTATTGTTACTACAACAATTATTACTACTATTACTACTACTACTACTACTTCTTCTACTATAACTACTACTACTACTACTTCTTCTTCTTCAACTACTATAACTACTACTACTACTACTACTATTACTACCTCAACTACTACTACTACTATTATTGCTATTTCAACAACTATTACTACTAATAATAATACTACTACTACAGCTACTCCCACTACTTCAGCTACTGCTACTACTACAATAATGACTACTGCTGCAATTACTACTGCAACAAAAATAATAACAACAACAACTACTGCTACTACAACTTCTACTAGAACTTCGTCTTCTACTTCTATAATGACTACTACTACTACTACTACTAGTCATGATACTCTTACTACAATGACTACTACTACTAATACTGCAACTACTACTACTACAACTACCTCTACTACTATGACTACATCTGGAACAACAACTACACAACTACAGCAACTACTTCTACTTCTATTGTAACTTCTACTACTACAACTACAACTGCTACTCCTGCTACTATAACTCCTATTACTTCTACTCCTACTACTATTACTACTACTACTACTACTACTACTACAACTACTACTAGAACTTCTACTATGACTACGACTCTGCTCCTTCTTCTACTACTACTACAACTAGTGGCAGGAGTAGAAGTAGTAATATTAGCAGTAGTAGTGTGAGTGGTAGTGGTAGTAGTAGAAATAGTAGTAGTAGTAGTAGTGGGAGTGGTAGTGGTTATAGTAGAAGTAGTAGTAGTAGTAGAAGTAGAAGTACTAGTAGTTGTACGGGTGGTAGTACTAGTAGTAGTAGTAGTGGTAGTTAAAGTTGTAGTAGTGTTAGGAGTAGTAGTAGTACTTGGAGTAGTTGGAGTGTTTGGAGTACTAGTAGTAGTAGGAGTAGTAGTACAATAATAGTTATTGTTATTATTGTGGTAGTAGTAGCAGTAGTAGTAGTAGGAGTAGGAGTAGCTATAGGAGTTTGAGTAGTTGTTGTAGTAAGATTTGGGGTAATAGTAGAGTAGTAGTAGGAGTACTAGTAGTAGTAGTAGCAGGACTAGTAGTAGCAGTGGTGGTGGTGGTGGTAGTAGTAGTGGTAGCGGAAGTACTAGTTATAGTAGTAGTAGGAATAGTAATAGTAGAAGTAGCAGTTGTAGAAGTAGCAGTAGCAGCACTAGTAGTAGTGGCAGTAGTTGTAGCAGTATTTATTGTTGTAGTAGTAGCAATTTTATTAGTAGGAGTAGTCAAAGTAGCCAAAGTTTGTGTTGGAGTTATAGCAGGAGTTGTAGTAGTTCTAGTACTACAAGTAGGAGTAGTAGCAGTAGCAGTTGTTGGTGTGGGAGTAGTAGTAGTAGTAGTATTAGTAGTAGAAATAGTAGTGGTAATACTAGTAGTAGTAGAAGTACTAGTAGTAGTGGAAGTAGTAGCAACAACAATTGCATTAGTAGAAGTAATAGTATAAGTAGTAGTAGCAGTAGTAGTATTAGTAGTAGTAGTAGTATTAGTCAAAGTTGTAATATGAGTAGTAGGAGGAGTTGTAGTTGTTGGAGTAGTGGTAGCAGCCATAGTCGTAGCTGTAGCAATAGTTGCAGTAGTTGTTGTAGTAGTTGTAGTATTAGTACTGGTAGTTGTAGTAGGAATAGCAGTGGCTGTAGGGCCTATATTTGTAGTAGTCACAGTAGTATTCGTTGTCATCATAGTAGTAGTATTAGTAAGAGTTGCTGTGGGAGGAGTAGTAGGCATTATATTTATTATAGTACTGGTAGCAATTGTAGTGGTTGGAGTAGTAATAGTAGTAGTAGTAGTAGTAGTAGTAGTAGTAGTAGTAGTAGTAGTAGTAGTAGTAGTAGTAGTAGTAGTAGTATTAGTAGTGGTTGTAGTGGTAGTAATAGGAGTAATAATATTAGTAGCATTACAAGTAGTAGCAGTAGTAGTTGTAGTGGTAGTTGTCATAGTGGTAGTTGTCATTCTAGTACTAGTAGTTGTAGTAGCTATTGTAGCAGCAGCAGCAGTAATATTACTATTACTGGTAATAGTAGCAGTAGTAGTGGTAGGAGTAGTAGTAGTACTAGTAGTAGCAGTATTTATAGTGGTTGTAGTGGTAATAATAGGAGTAGTAGTACTAGTAGCATTACAAGTAGTAGTAGAAGTAGTTATAGTGGTAATTGTCACCATGACAGTCGTAGTAGTAGTAGTGCTAGTAGTTGTAGTAGTGGCAGTAGCAGTAGTAGTAGCAATATTAGTATTAGTGGTGGTGGTGGTGGTGGTGGGGGTGGTAGTAGTAGTAGTAGTAGTATTAGTAGTATTAGAGATAGCAGTAGTAGTTACAGTAGCAGTAGTAGTAGGGGTTGTAGTAGGAGTAGTAGTAGAAGTTGGAGTTGTTTGAGATCTACTAGTAGTAGTAGTAGTAATGCTAGTAGTTATAGTAGTGGTAGTAGGGGTAGTTGTTATAGTAGTAGTAGTAGTAGTAGTATTAGTAGTAGTAGCTATTGTTGAAGGAGGAGTTGGAGTAGGACTAGTAATAGGAGTAGTAGGAGTTGTAGTAGTAGTAGGAGTTGGAGTAGGAGTGATTATAGTAGTAGTAGTAGTTTGAGAAGGAGTAGTAGTTGTAGTAATAGTAGTAGTAGTAGTACTAGTACTAGTAGTAGCAGCAGCAACAATAGAAGCAGTAGTAGTAGTTGCACTCATAGTAGTTGTAGTTGCAACTGTAGTGGAAGGAGTTGTAGTACTAGCAGTTGTACTAGTAGTAATTAAGTAGTTATCTTAGAAGTAGTAGTATAAGAAGTAGTAGTTGTTGTATTAGTAGGAGTAATATAAGTAGTACTAGTAGTTGTTGTAGTAGCGTTTCGATAGCACTAGTTGTAGTAGTAGTAGTAGTAGCAGGAGTGTTTGGAGTAGTAGTATTAGTGCGTGTAATAGTAGGAGTAGTAGTAGTGCTAGGAGCATTAGTAGTAATAGGAGCAATTGTAGTAGTAGTAGAAGTTGTTGTAGTAGTAGTTGAAGTAGTTGTTGTTGTTGTTGTTCTTGTTGTTGCACTAGATTTAGTAGTAGCATTACTTGAAGTAGTAGTAGTAGCAGGAGTTCAAGTAGGAGTGGTAGTTGCAGCAGAAGTAGTGGTAATAGGAGGAGGAGGAGTAGTAGTAGTAGGAGTAGTAGTATAATAATAGTAGTAGTAGTAGTAGGAGTAATAGCAGCTATAGGAGTTGGAGTAGTTGTAGTAGTAAGATTTGGGGTAATAGTAGAGTTGTAGTCAGAGTACTAGGAGTAGCAGTAGTAGGACTTGTAGTAGTAGTAGTGGCAGTGGTAGTTGTAGCAGAAGTACTAGATATGGTAGTAGTAGTACTAGTAGTAGTAGGAGTAGTAGGAGTAGTAGTTGTAGTAGTAGTAGCAATGGTATTGGTAGAAGTAGTCAGAGGCATCCAAGTTGGAGTTGGAGTTATAGTTGGAGTTGTAGTAGTTCTAGTACTACCAGTAGGAGTAGTAGTAGTAGCAGTTGTATGTGTGGGAGTAGTAGTAGTAGTATTAGTAGTAGAAATAGTAGTGGTAATACTACTAGTAGTAGTAGTATTAGTAGCAGTAGTGGAAGTAGTAGTAGTAGTAGTAGTAGCAGTTGCATTAGTAGAAGCAACAATAGTTGTAGTAATAGCAGTATTAGTCGAAGTTGTAATTTGAATAGTAGGAGGAGTTGTAGTTGTTGGAGTAGTGGTCGCACCCATAGTAGTAGCTGTAGCAATAGAAGTGGTAGTAGTTGTAATAGCAGTAGCAGTGGCATCAGTAGTAGTTGTGCCGGTCGTAGTAGGTGTAATAGTTGTAGTATTAGTACTGGCAGTTGTAGTTGGAATAGCAGTGGCTATAGGGCCTTTATTTGTAGTACTAGTAGCAGTAGTAGTTCTAGTAGTCATAGTAGTATTAGTTGGAGTAGTAGTAATGGTATTAGTAAGAGTTGTAGTAGGAGGAGTGGTAGGCATTATAGTTGTTGGAGTACTGGTAGCAGTAGTAGTGGTATGAGTAGTAATAGTAGTAGTAGTAGTATTTGTAGTGGTTGTAGTGGTAGTAATAGGAGCAGTAGTACTAGTAGCATTACAAGTAGCAGTAGTACTAGTTGTCCTGCTAGTTGTTGTAGTGGTAGCTGTAGTACTAGTAGTACTAGTAGTTGTAGTAGCGGCTGTAGCAACAGTAGTAGTAATTTTAGTATTAGTGGTAGTAGTAGCA
>RXID01015931.1:17740-34066 GCA_005019695.1 Trichopus zeylanicus subsp. travancoricus
TGTAGTAGGAGAAGTAGTTGTAGTAAAATGATAAGTAGTAGTAGTAGTAGTAGCAGCAGTAGTAGTAGTACCAGTTGCAGCAGCAGTAGTAGTTGCAGTAGCAGTAGAAGTAATAGTAGTAGTAGTAGTAGAGTAAGTAGTATTAGTATCCACTGTAGTAGTAGTAGTAGTAGCGGTAGTAGTAGAAGTGACAGTAGTAGTAGCAGTTGTTGTAGTAGTAGTGGTAGCAGCAGTAGTGATAGCAGCAGTAGTGGAAGTAGTAGTAGTAATAGTAGTGCACACAATAGTAGTAGTAGCAGTACTAGTAGCAGCAACAGAAATATTTGTAGTAGTAGTAGTCACTATCGTAGTAGCAGTAAAAGTTGTAGTAGTATTATCAGTAGTAGTAGCAGAAGTTCTAGCAGCGGTAGTAGTAGTAGTAGTAGCTGTAGTAGCAGTAGTAGTTGTTGTTGTATTAGTAGTAGTAGTAGTCGCAGTAGTAGCAGTAGTTGCAGTTGCAGTAATATTAGTGGTAGTTGCGGTAGAAGCAGTAGTAGTGGTAGTAATAGTAGTAGTTTTAGTAGTTGGGGTAGTAGTTGTAGTACTGGTAGTAGCAGTTGTAGTAGCAGTAGTAGTAGCAGTAGTAGTATGAGAGCTAGTAGCAGTAGTAGTCACAGTTGTAGTAGTAGTAGTTGTTATAGTTGTACTAGTAGCATAAGTAGCAGTCGTTATGTTAACCACAGTACTTGTAGAAGTAGTGGTTGTTGTAGTAGCAGTAGCAATAGTGGTATCTGCAGTAGTAGTAGTAGGTAAAGTAGTAGTAGTAGCATGGGCAATAGCAGCATCAGTAGGACTAGTAGTAATAGTAGTAGTAGTACCAGTGGTAGTAGCATGAGTAGTAGTACTAGTAGTAGCTGTATTAGCTGCTGCAATAGTGGTTGTAGTAGTAGTAGTAGTAGTAGTACTAGTAGTAATAGTATTAGTAGTAGCATTAGTAGCAGCAGCAGTAGGGGTTGTAGTAGTAGTAGTAGTAGTACTAGTACTAGTAGTAGTAGTATTAATAGTAGCATTAGTAGCAGCAGCAGCAGCAGCAGTAGTTGTAGTGGTAGGTCTAGTAGTAGTAGTAGTAGTAGTAGTATAAGTAGTAGAAGTATTAGCAGTAGCAGTTATAGTAGTAGAAGTTGTTCTTGTTGTTGTTATTATTACGAGTTGGTAGTAGGAGTAGTAGTAGCAGCAGCAATAGTAGCAGTAGTAGCAATAGTTGTTGCGTTAGTTGAAGCAGTTGTAGGGGTAGTAGTAGAAGTTGTAGTTGTAGTAGTTGTAGTAGCTGAAGTACTAGTGGCAGTAGTAGTAATAGTAGGAGAAGTAATTGTACTAGTAGTCATAGTAGTAGTAATTATAGAAGTAGTGGTACTAATAGTAATAATAGTAGTAGTAGTACTAGTACTAGTAGTAGTAGTAGTAGTATTAGTAGTAATAGTAGCAGTAGTAGCAGTAGTAGTAGTAGTAGTAATAATAGTTGTAATATTAGTAGTTGTTGTAGTAACAGTAGTAGTACAAGTAGCTGAAGTAGTAGTAGCAGTAGCTGTGATAATAAGAGAAGAAATAGTAGTAGTAGTAGATGTAATAGTAGTGGTGGTAGTAGTAGTAATAGTAGTAGTAGTAGTATTACTAGTAGGAGTAGCAGTAGCAATAGTAGTCATAGCGGTAATAGTAGTAGTAGTATTATTAGTAGTAATAGCAGTAATGGTACTAGTAATAGTAGTAGTAGTAGTAGTAGTAATAGTTGTAGTAGTGGTAGTAGTAATAGTTGTAGTAGTAATAGCAATAGTAGTAGTAGTATTAGTAGTAGTAGTAATTCTTGCGTTAATTGTATCAGTTATATTAGTAGTAGTAGAAGTAGTAGTAGTATCAGTAGTAGTAGCTAAACTCGTAGTAGTAGTAGTCGCTGGAGTTGTACTAGTAGTAGTGTCAAGAGTAGTTGTAGTAGGAGGAATAGGAGTAGATGTAGCAGCAACAGCAGCTGCAGTAGCAGTAGTAGAAGTTGTCGTAGCAACTACAACAATAGTAAAATTAGGAGTAGTGGTAGTACGAGCAGGAGTACTAGCAGTAGGAGCAAGAGTTGAAATAGCTTCAGAAGTAGTAAAAATAGTAGCAATAGTGGTAAAAGTGGTAGTAGTAGTAGTAGGAGTAGGAGAAGTGGTAGTAGAAGTAGAAGTAGTAGTAATAGTAGTAGTAGTAATAGTTGCACTACTAATGGAGAAGTAATAATAATGGTAGTAATAGTAGTAATAGTAGAAACAGTAATAGTAGCAGCGACAACAGTAGAAGTAGTAGTAGTACTGTTACTGCTATTGCTGCTACTACTACTACTACGACTACTACTGCTATTACTGCTACTACTAGTACTACAACTATTGCTGCTACTACTTCTCCTACTGTTCCTATTGTTGCTACTATTGGGTGCACTAGTAGTAGTAGTAGTAGTAGTTACAACTACTACTACTACAACAACTGCTATTGCTACTGTAACTACTATAACTACTTTTCCTACTACTTCTGCTCTTGCTACTGTCACTTCTGCTACTCCTAATTCTACTACTACAATGACTAGTTCTGCTGCTGCTTCTGCTAGCACTAATGCAACTACTACTACTACTACAATTACTAATATTACTAGTACTACTACTCCAACTACTACTTCTATTATTGCTGCTGTTGCTACTACTAGTACTGCTTCTAGTACTAGCAGTAGTATTAGTTGTTGTAGTAGTAGCAGAAAGAGTAGTAGAAGTAGTGGTAGTTGTAGTGATAGTAGCAATTGTAGTTGTAGTAGTAGGAGTAGTAGAAGTAGTATTAGAAGAAGAAGTAGTAGAAGTAGTGGTAGTAGCGATAGTAGCAGTAGTAGTAGGAGAAGTAGTTATAATAATAATTGTTAGAGTAATAGTAGTACTAGTTGTCGTTGTTGTTGTAGTTGCAATAGAAATAGTAGGTGTTGTATTTGTATTAGTAGTTGAAGTAGTAGAAGTTGTAGTAGAAGTTGTAATAGTAATAGTAGTTGTAGTAGTAGTAATAGTAGTAGTAGTTGTTGTTGTAGTAGGAGTAGTAGTAGTTGTAATAGTAGTAGTAGTTGTTGTTGTAGTAGGAGGAGTAGTAGTAGTAGTAATAGTAGTAATAGTAGTAGTGGTAGTAGTAGTAGTAATAGTCGTAGTAGTAGTTGTTGTAGTAGGAGTAGTAGTAGTTGTAGTAGTAGTAGTTGTAGCATTAGTACTAATGGTAGTAGAAGTAGAAGAAACTGTAGTAGTAGTAGTAGTAGCAATAGTAGTAGGAGAAGTATTAGCAGTAGGAGTAGTAATAGTAGTAGTAGTATTCATAGCAGAAGTAGTTTAAATTGTTGTGGTAGCAGTAGTAGTAGTCGTGAGAGGAGTAGTCATAATAGAAGTTGTAATACTAGGAGTTGGAGTTGTAGTAGTACTAGTAGTAGTACTATTAGTAGTTGAATTTGAAGAAGTTGTAGTAGTTGTAATCATAGTAGGAGAAGTAGTAGCAGTAGGAGTAACAGCACAAGTAGTAGTAGTAGTAGTAGTACTAGTAGTTGTAATAATAGTTGTTGTTGGCGTAGTAGTTTTAGTAGGAGTAGTAGTAGTTGGTAGTTGTAGTAGTTGTTGTTGTTGCATTAGCATTAGTAGTAGTAGTAGTGCAAGAAATAGCAACAGTAGTTGTAGTAGTGTAGTAGTAGTTTGCAGTAGCCATAGTAGTAGTAGTAGTGTAGTAGTAATAGTAGTAGTAGCAGAAGTAGTAATAGTAGGAGTAGAAGAAGTAGTAGAAGCAGTAGTAGCAGTCGTACTAGTAGTAGTTAGGGGTGAGCAAAAAAACTAAAAAATCGGTATACCAAACCATACCGGTTGAGAACTGTATCAAAAAATAGGTTCTCAAAGCAAACCGGTACGGTTCCGATTCGTAAATTTAACGAAACCAGAAAATCATTTCCGGTTCCGGTTCAAGATTATGTGAAAAATCTGTGAACCATAACCATATCGGTTATACCCCTATATATATATCTTCAACTAAACCCTAACGCTAATTCCTGCACTCGCAGTGACGCCGCCTCGCCCTCGCGCTCACCCCCGTGCTCGCAGCGACGCCGCCTTGCATTAGCGCTTGCCCACGCTCTCGCTGCGATGCCGCCTCACCCCCGCGCTCGCAGCGACGCCACCTCGCCCTCGCCCTCGTCGGTCGTCTCCAGGCCCATCACTTGCTCCGATCTCGTCGCCACTTGCTCCGAACTCTCCTCCGTCCATTGCCAGAGCAATGATCTACTCCGGTTTGCCGGTTTTAGAACCGATTTAGAACTGGAACTAAAAAAATCGGTTCTTTATCTAAACCGGTACGGTTCCGATTCTCAATTTTTTAAGAACCAAAATCCGATTCCGGTTCTAGAATGTTTATAACCGGTACGGTAAAACAGTTTTGCTCACCCCTAGTAGTAGTAGTAGTAGTAGTAGTAGTAGTAGTAGTAGTTGTTGTAGTAGTAGTAGTAGTGGTAGTAGTAGCAGTCATAGTAGTAGTTGTAGAATTAGTAGTAATAGTAGTAGTAGTTGTAGTTGTGGTAGTACAACTAGCAGCAACAACAATAGTAGTAGTTACAGTAATAGTAGTAGCAATAACAGTAGTCATAGTGGTAATAGTTGAAGAAGCAGCAATTGTAGTAGTTGTAGTAACAGCAGTAGGAGTAGTAACATTAGTAATAGTTATTACAGTAGTAATAGTAGTTGTTGTAATTGTACTTGTAGTTGTAGGAGTAGTAGTAGTAGTATTGTTAGTACTAGTAGTTGTAATTGTACTAGTAAGAGTTGGAGTAGTAGTTTGCTGTAGATGTAGTAGTAGTAGTAGAAGAAGAAGTAGTAGTAGTAGTAGTAGTAGTAAAAGTAGTAGTAGTATTGGTTATAGTAGTAGGAGCTACAAGAGTAGAAGTTATGATCGCAGTAGTAGAAGCAGTAGTAGTACTTGTGGTAGTAGTAGTAGTAGTGGTAGTAGTAGTTGTAGTAGTAGTAGCGGAAGTAGTAGCAGAAGTAGTGGTAGTAGTAGTAATAGCAGCAATTGTAGTAGTAGTAGTAGTAGTAGTTGTCGTAGTAGTCGAAGAAGAAGTAGTAGCAGTAGTGGTAATAGCAGCAGTTGTAGTACTAGTAGTTGGTGTAGTGGTAATACTAGTAATGGGAGCGAATGTAGTTGTAATAGAAGTAGTAGTATTAGAAGTAGTTGAAGTAGTGGAAGTTATAGTAGTAGTTGCACTAGTAGTTGGAGTAGTAGTAGCAATAGGAGTAGAAGCACTAGTAGTAGTAATAGTAGTAGGAGTAGCAGTAGTAGTAATAATAATAATAGTAGTATTATTATTAACAGTAGGAGTAGTAATAGTAGTGGTAGTATTTGTAGTAGTAGTAGTAGTAGTAGTAAAAGTTGTAGTTGTAATTGTAGTGGTAGCAGTACCTGAAGTCGTAGGAGTTGGAGAAGTAGTAGTTGTAGATGTAGTAGTAGTAATAGTTGTAGTATTAGCAACAGTAATAGTAGTAGTAGTTGTTGTTGTTGTTGTTGTAATAGTAATTGTAGTAGGAGTAGTATTAGTACTAGGAGTTGTAATAGTAGTAGTAGTAGTATTTGTAGTACTAGTAGTAAAAGTTGTAGTTGTAATTATCGTGGTAGCAGAAAATGAATTCGTGGGAGTGGGAGTTGGAGTAGGAGTAGTTGTAGATGTAGTAGTAGCAGTAGTATTTTTTGTTGTAGTAGTAGTTGTAGTAATAGTAGAAGTAGCAGTCGCAATAGTTCTTGTTGTTGTAGAAGTACTGGTAGTGTTTGTACTAGTACTAGTAGTGGTAGTAGATGTAGTAGCCGAAGTAGTAGTAGCAGTCGTAATAGTAGTAGTAATAGTAGTAGTTGTGGGTCGTAGAAAGTAGTAGCAGCAGTCGTAGTAAGTAGTATAGTAGTCTTAGTAGTGGTGGTGGTGTTGGTGTAGTAGTCGTAGCTGTAGCGGATCGAGCAGTAGCAGTAGTCTGTGGGTGTCTTCAGTAGTCGTCGCAGAAGACAAAGTCGTCGTAGTAAGTAGTAGACGTAGTAGAAGAAAGTTGTACAAAGAAGTAATAGTCTAGTAGGTTATAGTAGTAGTAGTGTAGTGTAGTATAGTCGTGTAGAGTCGTCGTGTAGTAGTAGTAGTAATAGTAAGTAGTAATAGTAGTAATCGTAATCGTACCTGTAATCGTCGCAATGTTCTCGTCGTCGTTGTCGAGTAATCGCAGTGCTAGTGCAGAGTATAGAGCCGCAGCCAGCAATCATAGAGTCGTAGCCCTTATAGCTGTCGTAGTTGTTGTTATGTGCTAGAAGGTAGTTGATATTAATCGTAGTTAGAGAAGTGTAGAAGTAGTAGGAGCAAGTAGGAGTTTTTTTTATCGCAGTAATAGAGTATAGTAGTAATAATAATAATAGTTCTAGTAGTTGTGTAGGTATATAGAACTTAGAGTAGAAGTAGAGTAGTCGTAGTTAGGAGTAGTAGTAAGTCATTAGTAGGAGTAGGAGTACGTCTAGGAGTAAGTACGAGTAGAGTAGGAGAAGTAGAAGTCCGTAGCAGTAGAAGGCGTAGGAGTATTCAGTAGTAGTGGTGGTAGTAGGTGTAGGAGTAGTAGTATAGTGGTAGGAGTCAGTGCTAGTAGTTAGTCGTGTAATCGGAGTAGGAACGGGTTGTATTTATCGCAGCTAGCAGTTGCCATCGTTAGTACAAGTTAGTTAGTAGGAGGAGGAGGAGGAGAATTAGTAGTCGTTGTGGGAAGTAGTAGGAGTAGGAGTTGTAGTAGGATAGTAATAGTTGGCATAGTAGCAGCAGTAGTTGTAGCAAGATTAGTAGTAGTTGCAGTAGTAGTAGTAAGAGTAGTAGTTGTAGTAGTAGTAGTAGTTGTTGTTGTTGTTGTAAAAGTAGGAGTTGGAGTAGTGGTAATAGTAGTAGTAGTAGTAGCAGTAGTAGTAGTAGTAAAAGTAGCATAGTACTAGTAGTAGTAGTAATGGTGGTAGTAGTAGTAGAACTAGTAATAATGGTAGTAGTAGTAGTTTTAGTTGTAGTAGTAGTAGTAGTAATAGCAGTGATAGTAGCAGTAGCTACAACAATAGTAGTAGCAGCAATTGTAGTAGTAGCAGTAGTAGTAGTACAAGAAGTAGTTGATATTAAATAGCAGTAGTCGCAGTTGTAGAAGTAGGAGT
Organism: Trichopus zeylanicus subsp. travancoricus; assembly: GCA_005019695.1. NCBI lineage: Eukaryota > Viridiplantae > Streptophyta > Magnoliopsida > Dioscoreales > Dioscoreaceae > Trichopus > Trichopus zeylanicus. The sequence goes on from RXID01015931.1 coordinate 24,962, forward strand.
AATAGGAGTTTTTATAGCAGCAGTAGTAGTAGTAGCAGTAGAAGTAATAGTAGTTGTAGTAGTTGTTGTAGTAGTAGTAGAAGTTAGAGTAGGAGTAGGAGTAGGAGTAGTAGCAATAGTATAGGTTGTAGTGGCAGTAGTAATAGTAGTAGTAGTAGGAGTAGTAGTAGGAGTACTAATAGGAGTATAAGTAGTAATATTAGTAGTAGGAGTAGTAGGAGTAGTAGGAGTAGGAGTTGTTGTAGGAGTAGCAGTAGGTGTAGTTGTAGAAGTAGTAGTAGGAGGAGTAATAGTAGCAATAGAACGAGTAGGAGTAGTAGTAACAATGGTAGTAGTAGTAGTAGGACATGGTGTAGTTGTCGTAGAAGCAGTTGTAGTAGTAGTATCAATAGGAGTTGTAGTAGGAGTAGTAATAGTTGGTGTAGTGGTAGCAGTAGTTGCAGCAGGATTAGTAGTAGTTGCAGTAGTAGTGAGAGTAGTAGTAGTTGTTATAGTAGTTGTTGTTGTTGTAGTAGTAGTGGTAGTATTAGTAGGTGTAATTGCAGTCAGAATAGGAGTAGGAGAAGCAATAGCAATTGACGTTGGAGTAGAAGTAGTATTAGTAGTAGCAGCAGCAATAGTAGAAGTAAGGGCAGTAGCAGTTGTACTAGTTGCAAAAGTAGTAGTTGTTGTTTTAACAGTTGTAGTATTAATAGTAAGAGTAGTAGTAGTTGTTGTTGTTGTGGTAGTAGTTATATTACTCGTAGCATTAGAATTAGCAGTTGTAGTAGTATTAGTAGTAGTATTAGTATTAGTAGCAACAATAGTAGTTGCAGCTGTCGTAGTAGGTGTAGTAGTTGTAGTAGTAATAGGGGTAGTAGTAGTTGGAGAAGCACTAGTAATGGGAGTAGTAGTAGCAGTAGTAGTCGTAGCAGCTATAGCAGTAGTTCTAGATGTAGTAGTACTAGTAGTATTTGTTGTTGTAGTAGTATTTGTAGTTGTAGTAGGAGTAGCAGTAGCAATAATTCTTGTTGTTCTAGAAGTAGTAGTGGTAGTGTTTGTACTAGTAATAGTAGTAGCAGTAGAAGTAGTAGCCGAAGTAGTAGTAGCTGTAGCAGTAGTAGTAGCAGTAGTAGCAATAACAGTAGTAGTAGTAGTAGTAGTAGTAGTAGTAGTAGTGTTGTTGTAGCAGTAGCAGTAGTAGCAGCAGTAGTAGTAGTGTAGTAGTAGCAATAGCAGAAGTAGTAATAGTAGTAGTAGTAGATATAGTAGAAGCAGTCGTAGAAGTAATAGTATAGTAGTAGTAGTAGTAATAATAATAATAGTAGTAGTAGTAGTAGTAGTAATCTAAGTGGTACGAGTCGTAGTTATAGCTGTTGTAATAGTAGTAGTAGCAGTAATAGTAAAAGCAGTAATAGTATTAGTAGTAGCAGTAGTAGCAGAGATAGAAATAGTAGTAGAGTAGCCGTAATAGTAGTAGTAGTAGAGGTAGGAATAGTAGTAGTAGCAGTTGTAGCAGTAGTAGTAGTAGTAGCAGTTGTAGCAGTAGTAGTTGCAGTAGTAGTCATAGAAAAAGTAGCAGTAGTAGCAGTAGCGGTTGTTGTAGTAGCAGTAGTAGAAGTAGCACTAATAGTAGTGGTAGCAATAGTAGTAGCAGTAGTAATAGTAGTAGTAGTAGCAACCTCAGTAGTATTAGTAGCAGTAGGAATAGTAGAAGTAGGAATAGCAATAGGTGTACTACTGCTACTACCACTACAACAAATTCTACTACTATTACTACAATTAAAACTACTACTACAACTGCTACTACTACTTCTTCTCCTACAACTAGTACCATAGCTGCTACTAGTACTACTACTAGGACTACTTCTACCAATACTGCTACTTCTACTACAACTGCTACTACTACTGCTACTGCTAGAACTACAACAACTTCTACTACTACTACTTCTAGTGTTGCTACTACTAGTTCGCCTGCCACTACTACTGCTACTACTAGTACTACTACTACTACCCTAACTACTAAAACTACAATTACTACTGCTGCTGCTTTTCCTACTACGACTATCACAACTACTACTGCTACTACAACAACTGCTACAGCTACTACTGCTACTATTGCAACTACTGCTATTGCTACTACTCTTGCTACTATCTCTATGACTACTACTACTACTACAGCTAGTACGTCCGCTACTACTACTACTACTACTACTACTATAGCTACTACTTCTGCTATAGATACTACTTCTGCTACGTCCACTACCACAGCTACTACTACAAGTACTACTATTGCTACCACTACAACTACAACTTCTGTGACTACAGCTAACACTATCACTACTACTGCTGCTACAACTGCTATTACTACTACTAGTACGAAAAATACTACTACTACTGTTGCTGCAACTACTACTACTACAACTCCTACTGCAACTACTACCAATACTACTAGAATTTCTACTACTACTACAACAACTACTATAGCTACTACAACTTCTGCTACTGCTACTGCTACTACTACTACTAGTACTACTACTACTACTACAACAACAACAACTACTACTACTGCAACTACTACCAATACTACTGCTACTTCTATGACTACTACTACTATTACTATTGCAACAACTGCTACTGCTACTACTACTCCTACCTCTGCTACTACTACTACTAATACTACAACTGCTTTTACTATTACAACTACTACTTCTACTACTGTTACTACTACAGCATTGACTTCTACCACTTATACTACTACTATTACTACTGCTGCTGCTGCTACTACTACTACAACCACTACTTCTCCTAGTACTTCTCCTAGTACTACTACTACCACCGCCACTACTTCGCCTAGTAATACTACTACAACAACTACCCTACTCCAACTACTACTATGACTAGTACTACTCCTGCTCCATCTCCTACTACTACTTATGCTACTACTTCTTGCACTACTTCTACAACAACAACAACTGGTACTACTACTACTAATACTACTACTAATACTACTACTACTACTACTACTACTACTACTACTTCTACTACTAGTACAATTGCTACTATTACTTCTCCTACTGCTGCTACTACTAGTAATACTAAAACTACTACTTGTACTACTGCTACTACTACTAATACTAACACTCCTACCACTTCTGCTTCTACTACTGCTGCTACAACTACAAATACTCCTACTATAACTACTCCTAATACTCCTACAACTTCTACTACTACCAACTACTCCTAACACTCCCACAACTTCTATGACTACAACTCCTACTAGTAGTAGGGTACTAGTGGCATTAGTAGCAGTAGCAGTAGAGTATTAGTAGAATGAGTAGTAGTAGTAATAATAGTAATAGTAGTAGTAGTAGCAACATCAGTAGTAGTAGTAATGGGAGTAGCAGCAACAGTAGTAGTAGCAGAGTTAGGAGTTGTAGTAGTAGTTAGAATAGTTGTAGTAGCAATAGCAGCAGCAGCAGTAGTAGTAGTCGTAGTAGTAGTAGTAGTAGTCATAGTAGTAGTAGTAGTAGTGGCAATAGTAGCAGCAGCAGCAGTAGTAGTAATAGGAGTAGCAGAAGTAGTGGTAGTAGTAGGGAGTAGTAGTGGTAGGAGTAGTAGTTGAAGTAGTTAGAATAGTAGTAGTAGCAATAGTAGTAGCAGTCGCAGTTGTAGTTGGAGTTTTAGAATTAGTATTAGTAGTAGTTGTTGTTGTTGTACTAATAGTAGTAGTTGGAGTAGTAGTAGTAATAGTAGTAGCGATAGTAGCAGTAGTACTAGTAGCATAAATAGCAATAATAGTAGAAGTAGTAGTAGTAGTAGTAGTCGTAATTGGGGTAGTAGTTGTTGGAGTAGGGGTAGTAGTGGTAGTAGGGCTAGTAGTAGTAATGGGAGTTGGAGTAGGAGAAGTTATTGTAGTAGTAGTCGTAGTGGTAAGAGTAAAGTACTAGAAGTAGGAGAAGTAGGAGTAGGTGCAGAAATAGTTATAATAGTAGTATTAGTAGTAGTAGTAGTAGTAGTAGCAGCAGTAACAACAGTAGGAGTAGTAGTAGCTGTTGTTGTATTAGTAGTAGATGTAGTAGTAGTTGCAACTGTAGATGTAGTAGTTGTAGTAGTAATAGTGGTGGTGGTTGTTGTAATAGGAGTAGTAACAGTTGTAGCAGTAGCAGTAGTGGACAGAGTTATAGCAGCAGTAGTAGCAAAAGCAGTAGTAACAATACTAGTTGGTGTAGTAGTTGTAGTACTAGTAGTAGTTGAAGTAGTTGTAGTAGCGGAAGCAATAGGAGTAATAGTTCTGGTTGTAGTAGCAGTAGTAGTGGTGGTGGTGGTAATAGTAGTATTAGAAGGGGTAGTAGTTGTTGTTGTTGTAATGGTAGTAACAGTAGTAGTACGAGTTGTAGTGGTAGTTGTAGTAGTAGTAATATTAGTGTTAGTAGTTGTAGTAGTATTTGTATTAGCAGTAGTAGTAGTCTGAGTACTTGTTGTAAGAGTAGTAGTAGCAGCAGCAGTTGAAGTAGGAAAAGGAATAGTGGTAGTATTAGCAGCAGCAATAGTCATATAAGTAGTTGTACTTATATTAGTATTAGTAGTAGTAGTAGTAGAACCAGTAGCATAGTAGTAGTATTCGTAGTAATAGTTGTTGTTGTTGTAGTAGTTGTAGTAGTGGCGGCAGCAGCAGCAGTAGTAGTATGAGAAATAGTAGTAGTAGAAGTTGTAGTAGTCGTGGTAGCAGTAAGACAAGTAGTACTAGACTAGTAGTTGTAGTATTATTATTATTAGTAGCTGGAGTAGCAGCAGAAGTAGCAGCAACAAGAGTAGCTGTAGCAATAGTAGAAGTTGTAGTAGCAGTAGCAACAACAACAAGAGTACGAATAGCAATAGTAGTAGCAAGAGTAGAAATAGGTGTAAAAGTAGTAATAATTGTAGCAGTAGTAGTAGATGTGGTATTAGTGGTAGTAGTAGGAGTAGGAGAAGTGGCAGTAGTAGTAGTAGGAGTAGGAGTAGGAGTAGTAGTAGTAGTAGTAGCACAAGTAAAAGTTGGATTACTAGTAGTAATTCTGCTGTCGCTACTACTACTATGACTATTGCTACTACTTCTCCTACCACTACTACTACTGCTACTACTATTGCTACTAGAACAACTTCTACTACTCCTACTACTACTACTGCTACTGCTGCTACAGCTACTTCCGCTACTACTACAACTTTTCCTCTTACAACTTCTACTAGAGCTTCAACTTCAACTACTGGTACTACTATTATGGCTAAAGCTACTACTACTATTTCTCCTACTACTATTATCACTGCTACTACAACTCCAACTACTAGTGCTAGTACTATTACTACGACTACTACTCCTACGACTCATAGTACTACTACTCCAACAACAACTAGTACTACTGCTACTACTATGACTACTACTATTACTGCCGCAACAGTGCCAACTGCTACTAATACTACTTTCGCTGTTACTATTCCTTCTACTACTACTACTCCAAATACTAATACTACTACTAACACTCCTACAAGTACCACTACTACTCTTACTACTACTACTACTAGTACTACGACTGCTGCTACTGTTGTTACTACTACTACTATTACTACTACTACACCGACTACTACTACTAATACTGCTACTTATACTACTACTAATACTGATTTTACTAATACTACTAATACTACTGCTGCTGCTAATGGGCTACTACTATTACTACGACTACTACAAATACTACTACTAATACTACAACAACAACAACAACTACTACTACTACTACTGCCATAGCTACTGCACCTACTACTACAGTGATCACTACTACTGCTGCTACTGCCACTATTCCTACTACTACAACTACTACCACCAATACTACTGCTACTACTAGTACTACTAGTACTACTTATACTACACCACTACCACTACTAGTACGAATACTGCTATTACTGTTACATTGGCTCCTGCGGCTACTACTAGTTCTACTACTACTACAACTAATACAACTATTACTATTACACATGTTGTTGCTGCCACTGCTACTACTACTACTACTGTTACTACTTCTACTACTACTACTATTACTAGTCCTGCTACTTCTACTACTGCTACTGCTACTACTCCTACTCCAACTCCTACAACTACCACTACGACTACTACAACAACTACTACTCATACTCCAACTCTTACTACAACTACTACTACTCCTACTCCAACTCCTACTACTACTACTACTACTACTACTACTACTACAACAACAACAACTAATACAACTACTACTACTTCTACTACTACTAATACTAATACTACGACAACAACTACTACTGCTGCTATTACAATAACCACTACTACTACTTCTATTACTGCTACTTCTACTACCACTACTAAAACAAATACTACTCCTAGTGGTACTAAAACAAATACTACTGCTACTATTACTATTCATGTTGTTGTGCCTACTACTGCTCCATACACTACAGCAACAGCTACTGCTCTGAATTCTACTACTACTACTACTTCTATTATTGCTTCTGCTGCTACTACTGCTGCTGTTGCTACTGCTGCTGCTGCTACTACTACTACTACTACAATTACTACTACAATTACTACTACTATCCTACTACTCCTACTACTACTATTCCCACTACTACTACTATTCCTACTATTACTCCTCATACCACTACTACGACTACTATGACTCCTACACCAACTCCTACTACTACTACTACTACAACAACAACAACAACTACTGTTGCTGCTACTACTACTACTACTACTACTTCTATTAATACTTCTACTACTACTACTGTTACTACTAATACTAATATTACAACAACTGCTGCTGCTGCTACTACGACAAAAACTAGTACTAATACTACTACTACTACTACTCTGCTACAAATACTACTCCTACGGCTACTAGTACTAGTCCTATTACTACTACTACTATAACTACAATTTATAGTACTACCACTACCCCTAGTACTACGGTTGCTGTTGTTGTTACTACTGCTGCTACTACAACTACTACGGCCACAACTACTCCTAGTCCAACTCCTACTGCTACTCTTACTCCTACTACTACTAGCCCTACTCCAACTACTACTACGCCTACTACTACTCCTACTCCAACTCCTACTACTACTGCTACTACTAACGTCACTGCTACTACTACAACAATAACAACAACCACGACTACTTCTACTACTACTACTATAACTACTGCTACTTCTACTACTAGTACAATTGCTGCTACTACTAATCCTACTACTAGCACTTATAATACTAACACTACTACAACTATGACTAACACTAACACTCCTACCACTTCTACAACTACCACTACTGCTGCTACTGCTACTACTCCTAACACTCCTACAACTTCTTGAACTACCTACTACTACTAACACTCCTACAACTACTACTACTATTACACTCCCACATCGACTACAACTGCCACTATTATTGCCGCTACTATGACTACTGCTACTACAGCTCCTGCTATTATGACTACTACTACTACTACTCATACTACAATTACGACTACTCCTACTACAACTACTACTCATAGCACTACTACTACTACTACTACTCCTACTTGTACAAATACCACTACTCCAAAATACTCCTCATACTACAGCTACTACTATTATGACTACTAATAGTAATACTACTACTACTACTACTACTGTTGTTGCTGCTGATGTTGTTGTTGCTGCTACTACTACCACTTCTCCATCCACTACTACTACTACTACTACTTGTACTACTACTAATACTACTACTACTTCTACTACAACTACTACTGCAGCTACTACACAACTGCAACAATTACTACTAGCACTACTACTAGTCCTACAATAGCTACTATTACTACTACCCACCAACTACTACTACTACTACTGCTGCTACTGCTACTATGAATATTACTAATACTACTACTACTACTACAATTATGACTAGTTCTACAACTACTACTACTCTTACCACTACCGCTACTACCACTATTACCCTACTAATACTACTACTCCAAACACTCCTAATACTACTTCTACTACTACTGCGACTGCTAATACTAATACTACTACTTCCACTACTGCTGCTACTGTTGTCGATGTTGTTCTTGTTGCTGCTACTACTACTACTACTACTTCTGCTACTACTTGCGCTACAACTAATACTACTACTACTTCTACTACTACTATTACTACTACTTCTACAGCTACTACTAATACTGCTGCTATTACGACACAACTGCTATAACTACTACTTCGAGCACTCCCACTACTCCTACAACTACTACTATTACTGCTACTACTGCTCCAACTACTACTACTCTTGCTACTACTACAACTACTACTACCACCACTACTACTACTACTTCTAATTCTACTTCTAGTACAATTGCAACTGCTACCAGTCAGTTAACTACAGCTACTAAAACTACTACTACGAATACTACTACTACAACGAATACTACCACGACTACCACTACAACTATAGATGCAACTTCTGCAACTCCTACTACTTCTACTACTAGTCCTATTACTCATATTACTCCTACTACTACTACTACAACAACTACTACCACTACTATTGCTACTGCTACTACTACCACTACTACTACTATTGCTACCGCTACCACTACTACAACTAATACTACAATGACTACTACAACTACTACTACAACTATTACTACTACCACTACTACTACTACTAGTCCTACAACTGGCACTAATACTAATAATACTAACACCACTACTAAAACTCCTCCAACTACTACTAGCAATACAACTACTCCTACTACTACTACAACTCCTACACCTACTATTTCAACTACTAGTACTACTACTACTGGAACTACTAGTATATTGCTACCACTACTATTACTACTACTACTACTATTTCTGCTGCTACAACTGCTACTAATACTACTGCAACTACTAGCACTACTACAACTACTACTACTACTACTACTGCTGCTGCCACTACTTCTACTGGTACTACCATAACTACTACTGTTACAACTACTGCTACTGCGGCAATGTCTGCTATTGGACAACATCTACAACTCGCTACTACTACTACTACTACTACTACTTCAATTATTGATGCAACTACTACTATTGCTGCTT
>RXID01015932.1:10479-22638 GCA_005019695.1 Trichopus zeylanicus subsp. travancoricus
CTTCTACCCGTAGTACAATTGCTACTATTACTACTCCAACTACTACTAGTACTACTTCTACGAATACCAACACTACTACTACTACAGCTTCTAATACTAACACTCCTACTACTTCTTACTGCTGCAGCTACTACTACTACAAGTACTACAACTATAGCTCCTCCTCCTCCTACTGCTACTAGTACCACTACGACAACTACTAGTACTACTACTATAACTACTACTGCTGCTGCTACTGCTACTATTGCTATTTCTACTACTACTATTGCTACTACAACTACCACTACTACTACTGATACCAATACTACTACTCCTGCTACTACTACAACAATAACTACTACTACTCCTACTACTACGAGCACTACTACTACTACAGCTTATTACTCCTACTACCACTAGTACCACTTTGACTCTAGCTGCTACTATTATGATAACTACTACCACTGCTACTGCTACTACTACTACTGTAACAACTAGTACTATGATAGCAACTACTACTACTACTACCACTACTATTACTACTACTACTACAGCTACTACTAATACACCTATTACTTTTAGTAATACTACTACTACTGCTACTACAACTACTACTACTACCACTACCACTATTACTACTACTACTTCTACTACTACTACTACTACTCCTGCTACTATTACTACTGCCACTATTTCCCTACTACTATTAGTACTAGTACTACTACGACCACAACTTCTCCTACAACCACGGCTATTACGACTACTGCGATAGCTACTACTACTTCTTCTACTACAAATACTACTTCTACTACAGCTACTACTTCACCCATTGCTACAATTGCTGCTGCACTTACTACTAATCATACTAATAGTTCAACTTCGACAATAAGAACTGCTTTTGCTACTACTTCAACTGCTATTACTATAACTACTACAGCTACTAGTACTACCACCGCTACTACTACTACTGCTGCTACTACAACTACTACTACAACTTCTATAACTCCTACTATTACACAACGGGTACTACTATCACCAGTGCTACTGCTATTACTACTACTACTACTGCTGCTGCTGCTGCTTCTACTGGTAGTACTGCTATTTGTGCTACTACTACTACTACATGTACGACTACAACTTCTTCTTCTACTACTAATTCTACTCCTACAACTATAATTAATACCTCTATGACAACTTCTACTATTATTAGTACTAATGCTACAACAACAACTACTACTACTACTACAACTTGTAATATTATTGCTACTACTAATACTACTACTACTACTACCACTACTTCTGCAGCTAATGCTACTACTATTACTACTTCTGCTACTTCTACTTTTACTACTACTACTTCTACTATTGCTACTGCTTCTTGTACAACTACTACTATTATTGTTACTACTACTACTATTACTACTAAGGCTACTACTACTACTACTACTACTACTAAGGCTACTACTACTACTACTACTACTACTACTACTACTACTACTACTGCTACTGCTACACATACTACTACTACTGAGGCTATTACTACTACTACTACTACTAGCACTATTACTACTACTGCTACTACTATTACTACTACTACTACTACTTTCGCTTTTATGTCTACTACTACCACTACTAGAACTAATACAACAGCTACTCCTGCTACTGCAACGTGTATCTCTTCTACAAATACTACTGCTCCTACGGCTGCAGCAACTACAACAACAACTGCTGCTGCTGTTGCTGCGGCAACTACTGCTACTAAAACTGCTATTTCTACTATTACTACTGCTAATACCACCACTATTGTTACTACTATTGCTACTAATATTACTGCTACAACAACAACTACTGCTACTACTACTACTTCTACAACTAATGCTGCTGCTACTAATACTATTACTACTACTGATACTTCTACTATTGCTACTACTATTGCTTTTACTACTACAACTACTGTTGCTGCTACTACTACTGATACCATTTCTACTTCTGCTACTACTGCTGCTGCTACTGCTACTACTACTACTACTACTGTTGATGCTACTGTTGCTAATACTACTACAACCACTGCAGCTAGCACTACTACTACTACTACTACCAACACCACTACGACTACTACTAATACTACTACTGCTGCTGCTGCTACTACTACTACTACTATGACAACCATTATTTTTGCTACTACTGCTCTTACTATTGCTACTGCAACTAGAACTACTACTACTATTGCTGCACCAACAACAACAACAACAACTACTACTAGTACTAATACAACTACTACAACTACTGTTGCAGCTGCCACTACTACTACTACTGTTGCAGCTACTTTCACTACTATTACTTTTAATACTATTGCTGCTACTAGGACTACTACTAATGTTGCTACTACTATTGCTACTAACGCGACTACTACTACTGCTGCTGCTGCTATTTTTTCTACTGCTACTACTCTTACTACTATTGCTACTATTATACCTACTACTATTACTGTCACTGTAGCGACTAAAGCTCCTACTATAGCAACTGATGCTATTGCTGCTATTACTGCTACTACTGCTACTATTGAATCTCCTATTGCTACTACAACAACTACCACAACTACCGCACCTACTACTCTACTACTACTACTGCTATTGTACTATTGCTACTACTACTTTTGCTTCTACTATGACTACAACTACTACTACTACAGTGACAACCACTACTACTACTTCTACTACTGTTCCAACTTATACTACTGCTCCTCCTATTACTACTACTAAGACTACAACAAGTTCTCATGCTACTACTACTAGTACTACTACTTCTACTACATTGCCTACAACTACAACTCTAGCAACTACTGCTGCTACTGCTTCTGCTACAACAACTACTACTATTACTACTACTTCTGCTACCACTACCACTACAACAACAACTACTACCGCCACTATACTACTATTATTGTTGCTACTGCTACTACTACTATGTTTGTTGCTACAACTACCATTGCTACTACTACTACTACTCCTACTACTACTTTTTCTACTACTACTACTTCTACAACTACTACTACTACTACTACTCCAACTACTACTATTGTTGTTGCTACTATTACAACTTCAGCTACTACCGTTTTGCTACTACTACTACTGTTGCTACTACTACTACTTCAGCTACTACCATTTTGCTACTACTACTACTACTACTGCTACTACTACAACTTCTGCTACTACCACTTATGCTACTAATACTACTTCAAATGCTACTACAACTGCTACTAGTACTACTACTACTATCACAACTACAACTGCAACTATTATTACTCTGTTTCTCCTACTAATACTACTGTTGCTGCTACTACTATGTATACTACTGCTTCTACTACTACTTGTTCTAAGACTACTGCAGTGGCTACTAATGCTGCTATTACTACTGGAACTCAACTTCTACTTCTGCTACTACTACTACTGTTATAACTACCACTGCTGCTACTACTATCACAACTACTTCTACTGTTGCTGCTACTGCAGCTACCACTATTGCTGCTACTACTATTGCTACTCTGTTGTTGCTACTGCTGATACTACTACTACAACTGCTACTACAACTACAACTAACTACTATTACTGCTACCACTACTACTACTGTTGTTGCTGCTACTGCTGCTACTGCTGCTACTACTACTATTACTACCACTGCAACTACTGTTACTACAACAACAACAAGAACTACTACTACTATTACTACTTCTACAACTTCTCTACTACTACGCCTACTCCTACTACTCCTACTCCTACTACTACTACTACTGCTACTACTATTACTACTACTACTACTACTTTACTCCTACTCCTACTCCTACTACTACTACAAATACTACTGTAGTTGCAATTGCTATAGCTACCACTACTACTGTTGCTGCTGTTGCTACTGCTAATACTACTACTACTGCAACAACTGCTACTACTATAACAACAACTACTGTTGCTGCTGCTACTTATACTATTGCTACTATGACTACTGCTAGTACTACAACTACTACCACTAATACACTTACTCTTACTACTTCGACTAATACTCTACTACACCTACTCCTATCTACAATTACACCTACTCTACTACTACTACTACTGCTACTATTACTACTATTACTACTACTACTACTACTACGCTTCCTCCTCCTATTACTACAACAACAACAACAACTACTACTACTACTACTATCACTACTACTGCTACTCTACTACTCCAACTCCAACTCCTAATAATACTACTATTACTACTATAACTCTTACTACTCGTACTCTAGCTACAATAACTACTGCTCCCAACTCTTATTACTGCTACTACTACTCCTAATCCTACTTCCATTTCTATCACAACAACAACAACAACAACAACAACAACAATAATAACAACTACTGCTACTACTACTACTACTACTACTACTACTACACTACTACTTCTCCTACTATTACTACTAATGCTACTACCACAACTAGTACTATTACTACTACTACTAACACTATTTCTACAACAACTACTACTTCTGTTACTCCTGATACTTCTAATACTTACGCTCCTAATACTCCGACCACAACTACTATTACTTCTTCTACTTCTGTTTCTACTACTACACCAATCGCTACTACTATTTGTACTCTAATTACTGCTACCAATATTACTACTATTACTAATTCAATTTCTACTCCCAGTACTTCTACTGCTACTCAATTGCTACTCCTAATACTGTTACTACTACTGCAACTACTACTACAACAACTACTATTACAACTGCTACTACTACTACTAATACTACTAATACAACTACTAATGCTCCTCATCCTACTACTACTAGTACTTCTACAACTACTATCAATAGTACTACTTTTGCTACCTTTGCTGCTATTACCACAATTGCTACAACTACTACAACTATAACTACTACTACAAATCCTCCTACTCCAACTACTTCTATTATTACTGCTACTATTGCTACTACTTCGATTGCTACTCCGAAAACTATAGCTACACTTGCTGCTTCTACGACTATGATTACAACTCTGCTGCTACTACTACTACTACTACTACTACTACTACTACTCCCACTTACTACTACTACTACTACTACTACTATTACTACTACCACAACAACAATAATAACCGCAATAACAACAACAACTACTACTACTACAATTACTACAGCTACTACTGCTACTACTACTACCACTACTACAACTACTACTCCTACTACTACTGCTGCTACTACTGCTACAACTACTCCTACATCTACTACTGCTCAACCTACTAATACTACTACTACTGCTGCTACTGTTACTACTTCTACTATTTGTTCTGCTACTACTACTACTACTACTATTACAACTATTACAACTATTGCTAATAATACTACTTCAACTACTACTACCACTACTTCTGCTACTCCAAATGCTGCTCCTACTACTTTTACTACTATGCCACCACTACTACTACTACAACTATAACTAATGATACTATTACAACTAATACTACTGCTACTGCTACTGCAGCAACTTGTACCCCCAAAACTACTATTACTGCTACTACTACTCCTACTACTATTGCTATTACCACTACTGCTACTACTTCTACTACTACTACTGCTACTACTGCTACTACTATAACTCCTCCTACTCTGACTACAACAATTATTACTTCCACTACTACTACTACTGCTACCACTGCTATTACTCCTAATACTCCCACTCCTACACTTATTCCTACCACTACTACTACAATAGGAACAATAACTACTACTATTGCTACTACTACTACTACTTCTACTATTACCACTATTGCTACTAGTGCGACTACAACTTCTACTACTACCGTTTCTATTACAACTCCAAGTGCTACTACTACTACTACTACTTTCACTACTACTATTATAATTGCAGCAAGTGATGTTGTCGCTGCTACTCAAACTACTACTACTACTACTACTAATACTACTAATCCTTTTACTACTATTACTACTACTACTACTACTGCTCCTACTATTGTTGCTGCTACAACTAATACTACTACTACTTCTACAACTACTACTACTGCTACATCTACAACTACTCCTACTACTATTATGGTACTGCTACTGCTATTACAAGTACTACTGCTGCTACTTCTACTTCTACAATAACAACAACTACTAGTACTGGTACAATTACTACCACTACTACTTCTACTGCTACTACTACTATTATCTTACTTCCACTATTACTACTACTACAACTATTACTTGAATTACCCCTATTACTCCCGCCGCTACTACTACTGCTGCTGCTGCTTCTACTACAACAACAACAAATACTACTATTGTTGCTGGCATTACTACTACTATTACAACTTCTACTACTATAACTTCTACTAGTGCTATGACTATTGCTACTATTACAACAAATATTACTACTGCTGCTGTTGCTGCTACTCTAACTACTATTACTACTACAACTAATACTACTACTACTGCTGCTACTACTACTACCACAACAATAACTACTACTACTACTCTGACAACTACTACTACTAATGCTATGACTACTACTACTACTACCACTACTACTAGTACTGCTACTACTACTGCTGCTGCTACTGCTACTATAGCTACTAGTACAACTACTACCACTACTACTGGTACTACGACTACAACTAATACTACTCCTTCTATTACTCTTACTAATACAACAATGGTAACAACAATAGCAACAACAAAAACTACTAGTACTATGACTAGTGCTTCTACTTCTACAAATACCGCTATTACTGCTACTACTCCAACAACTACTACTACTGCAACTTCGACTAATACTATAACATCAACTGCAACTACTACTGCTACTCCTACTACCACTACTACTACTGCTGCCACTGCTGCTGCTATTACTACTAATGATTCTACTCGCATTACTATTACTATTACTACTACTACAAGTACTTCTTCTACTGCTAGTACTAGTACAACGACTTCTACCACTAATAATACTACTACTATTACAGCAACAACTACTACTACCACTACTATAAATACTATTACTAGTACTACTACTACACAACTACAACAACAACAGTTGCTACAAGTATTACTCCTATTGGCATTAATGCTTCTACAACTACTGTTACTACAACTATGGCTACGAATACTACAACTGCTATGAACACTGCTACACTACTACTACTGCTGCTGCTACAACTACAACTTCTACTACTTCTACTACTACTATGACTACTATTACTACTACTACTCCTACTATTACACGTACTATGACTTTTACTACTACTTCTACAACTACTCCTACTACTACTACTATTAAGGGAACTACTACTACAACTATTACTACTCCTACTTCCACTATTACTACTACTACCACTATTACTATAATTTCCCCTACTACCACCACAACTACTACTAGTCCTACTACTCATATCCCTACTATTACTATTAGTACTACTACTACTATTCCTACTACTGCTGCTATTGCTACTACTACAACCACTCCAACTACTACTATTATTATTACTACTACTACTATTACTCCCTCAAGTGCTACAACTACTACTACAATTAATATCTCTACTACTACTACAACTACTACTACTACAAACACAACTCTATTACTACCACTTTTACCACTATTACTTATACTACGGCTACTAGTAGTCCTACTGCTATTCCTCCTACTACTACTATTACTGCTAACACTAATGCCTACTACTCGTACTCCTACACTAATTCCTCCTACTACCCCTACTACTACTACTACTAGCAATACTACTAATGCTGTTGCTGCCACCACCACGAGTACTACTACTACTACTACTACTACTATTACAACAACTACTACTACTACAACCTCTACTACAACTTCAACAACTACTTCTACTGCTACTAGTGCTACAACTACTACTTCTGCCACTACTACTTCAAATAGTGCTATCGCTACTACTACTAATACAACGACTGCTACTACTACTACAACTGCTGCTGCTGCTGCTGCTATTACCACCACAACAGCTGCTGCTATCTTTGCCACTCCTACATCTACAACTACAAATGTTGCTATTTCTACAACTATGACTCCTCCTAGTAGTTTTACAACTACTACAATTGCTGCTACTCTTCAACTACCACTACTTCTACTGCTACTACTCCTTGTACTACTACTATTGCTATTACTACAATAATTACTATTTCTACTACTCCAACTACTACTACCACTACGACTACAACTACTCCTACTGCTACTATTGCTCGTAATACTACTACTACTACTATTATTACTACTACTACTACAACTACTACTATAACTACTACTACTACCACCACCACTACTTTTATAATAACTACAACTACTTCTACTAAAACTTCTGCTACTGCTACTGCAACTTCTGCTACTATTACTCCAACTACTAATCCTTCTAATACTACTACAACAACAACTACTACTGCTGCTGCTGCTGCTACTACTACTGCTACTACTACTACTACCACCACCACTACTACTACCACTACTACTACTACTACTACTACTACTACTACTACTACTACTACACTACCACCTCTGCTACAACTTCAACAACTACTTCTACTGCTACTAGCACTTCGACTACTACCTTTGCCACTACTACATTAAATAGTGCTATTGCTACTACTACTAATACTACAACTACTACTACTACTACTACTACTACCACCACCACCACCACCACAATTGCTGCTGCTGTTTCTGCCAGTCCTACAGCTACAACTACTAATGTTGTTATTTCTACAACTATGACTCCTAGTAGTTTTACAACTACTACTATTGCTGCTACTCTTCAACTACCACTACCTCTACTACTACTACTCCTTCTACTACTACTACTACTATTACTACTACAATTACTACTTCTACTACTCCAACTACTATTACCACTACGACAACAACTATTGCTACTGCTACTATTGCTCGTAATACTACTACTAGTACTACTACTATTATTACTACTATTAGTATTACTACTACTACTACTATTACTACTGCTACTACAACCACCACTACTTCTATAACTACTACAACGACTACTAATATAACTTCTGCTACTGCTACTACTATTTCAACTACTAATCCTTCTAATACTACCACTACAATACTACTACTACTGCTACTACTACTACTACTACTACTACTGCTGCTGCTGCTGCTGCTGCTGCTACTGCAACAACAACAACTACTACTACTACTGTTGTTGCTACAACTATTGCTACTGCTATTACTGTTGCTGCTACTGCTACTACTGCTGCTACTAGTACTACTACTTCTACTACAACTACTATTGCTACTACTATTTCTACTTGCTCTACTACTACTGCTGCTGCTACTACTACAACAACAACAACAACAACAACAACAACAACAACAACAACAATAACTACTGCTATTGCTGCTACAACTATTGTTGCTGCTATTGCTGTTGCTGCTGCTGTTGCTACTACTACTACTACTTCTACTATAACTGCTATTGCTACTACTAGTTCTACTTGCTCTACTACTACTGCTACTACTACATTCACTGCTATTACTACTACTTCTGCTACAACTGCTGCTATTACCCCTATGGCTACTACTTCTTCTATTTCAACTTCTACTACTACTACAACCACTACTAATGCAACTACCGCTTCTATTGCTGCTATTGCTACTACTATTAACACTATTGCTATGACTATTAGTCCAATTGCTTCTACTTCTACTTCTACAATTACTATCAATAATACTACTATTGCTACTACGACTAATACTACTGCCACTACTACTGCTACATCTATGACTACTATAACTATGACAACTACGACTATAACTAATGCTACTACTACTACTACTATAGTTACTACTACTGTTGCTGCCACTATGACTACTGCTGCCACTATTGCTGCTACTCCAACTACTATTACAACAACTCCTACTACTACCTCTACTACTACCAATACTACGGCTACTTCTGCTACTGCTACTACTAGTACTATTGCCACTAGAACTACAATTATTACTACTGCTGCTACTGTAGCTATTGCTTCTACTCCAACTAGTATTACTACTATTACTGATACTAGCGCGACTACTACTTCTAACACTACCACTACTACTTTTGCTTCTTCTTTTTCTACGATAGTAACAACAATAACTACTACTTCTACTATAACTACTACTACTACTGCTAGTTCTTCTACTATGAGTACTACTACTACTACTACTATTACTGCTACTACTACTATTACTGCTACTACTACAACTATTACTCCTACTTCTACTGCTACTCCAACTACTACTCCCACTACTTCTACTGCTACTCCAACTGCTACTCCTACTACTATTGCTACTACTGCTACTACTACCACTACAACAACTATTATAACTGCTACTACTACTACTATTGCTAAACCAACTACTATTAATACTATTGCTACTACTACTACTAATACTACTGCTATTGCTCCGACTACTACTACAACTAGTACTCCTACAACTACTATTACTCCTACCACTTCTGCTACTTTTGCTATTACCACTACTACTACAACAACTACTACTCCACCTACTCCTACAACTTCTATTATTACTGCCACTTTTGCTACTACTTTGATTGCTACTCCTACTACTATTCCCACTCCAACACCTATACCTAGTACTACTATGACTACAACTACTAGAAATGCCACTAGTGCGACTACTACTTCTAATACTACCACCACTGATACTATTACAACTACGACTACTGCTACTACTACTACAAATGCTATTGCTAATACTAATACTACTGCTGCTGCCGCAACTACCACTACTACTACTATTTATGCTGTTGCTGTTGCTGCTGCTACTACAACTACTACTATTACTACTACTACCACAATTATTACGACTGCAACTTCAGCTGTTGCTGCAGTTGCCGATGCCCCAACTACAAATGCTGGTACTACTACTACAACTTCTACTGCTACCGCAATTGCTACTACTCCTACTACTACTACTACAACAACTACTGCAACTACTACTAATATTATCACTACTGTTGTCATTGCTGCTCCAACTACTTTTACTACTACCACTACTATAAATACTATTACTACTACCACTACTACTACTGCTGCTACTACCACTATTACAACTACCACAACTACAACTACTAGTAACACTATTACAACAACTTCTACTACTACTAAAACCACTAATACTACTGCTACTCCTAGTACTACTATTACTTTTACTACTATTATTACTACTACTTCAGCTACTACCACAACAACTACTATTACGACTACTACTACCACCACCACCACCACTTCTACTGCCATTGATACTGCTGCTACTCCTCCTACTACTACTTCTAATACTACAACTGCGACTACTACTACTACTACTACTCCTTCAGCTACTACTACTACTGCTACTACTACTTCTACAACAACAACAACTACTACTACAACTACAAATACCACAACAAATACTACTACCACTGTCGCTCCTCCTCTTCCTCCTCCTGCTACTACTACCACTACCACTGCTAGTACTACCACATTTACTACTACTACTACCACAACAACAACTACTACTCCAATTACTACGACTACTTCTGCTACAACTACTACTACTACTACTATTACCGTTACTACTACTGCTACTGCTACTACTAAGACTACAACAACAACTACTACTGCAACTACTGCTACGCCTGCTACTCCTACTACAACGATTACTACTACTTCCACTGCTACTACTACGACTACGACTACTTCTAATACCTCTACTACTACTACTGCCACTATTACCACCACGACTACTACAATTCTTACTGCCACTACTACTATAACTACGACGACAACAACAACAACTACTACTACTACAACTACTTCTACTAATACTATTATTACTGCTACTTCTACTTTTGCTACTAATGTTACTACTACTAGTACCTCTACTACTATCGCTACTTCAACTTCTGCCACTACTGTTACTACTACTAGTACTACTACTACTGCCGCTACTTCTACTACTACAACAACTACTGCTACCACCACTACTACAACTATGACTACTATTGTTGCTACTGCTACTACTACTACTATTGTTAAAACTAGTCCTTTTACTACTAGTACTACTGCAACCACTACTACTACTGCTACTAGTA
>RXID01015933.1:0-24088 GCA_005019695.1 Trichopus zeylanicus subsp. travancoricus
AAGACTACTACTAGTAGTAATAGTAGAAGTAGTAGTTGCAGTAGTAGTTGTTGTAGCAGTAGTTGTAGTAGTAGAAATAGTATTAGGTGTAGCAGTAGGAGTAGGAGTTGGAGCAATAGTGGCAGTAGTAGTAGTAGTAGTAGTAGTAGTAGTAGTAGCAGCAGTAGCAGTAGTAGTAGTAGCAGTGGTAGTTATTGTACTAGTAGGAGGAGGAGCAATAGAAGTCGCAGTAGTAGTAGTAGTAATAATAGTAGTAGTAGCAGTAGTAGTACTGGTTGGAGTAGTAGTAGTAGTTGCAATAGGAGAAGTAGTTGTAGTAGTAGTAGTAGTATTAGCAATAGCAGTAGCAGTAATAGTAGTAGTTGTTGTAGGATTGATAGTAGTAATGGTCGTAAAAGTAGTAGTAGTAACTGTAATAGTATTGGTAATAGTAGCTCCAATAGTAGTAGTAGTAGGAGTTGTAGTAGATGTAGTAGCAGTAGCAGTAGTAGTATTAGTAGTAGTAATTGTAGTAGTTGTTGGCGTAGTAGCAGTGCCAATAGTAGTAGTTGTAGTAGTAGTGCACTAGTAGTGGTACCAATAACAGTAGTAGTAGTTGTTGTAGTAGTAAGAATAGTAGTAGTAGCTGTAGTAGTATGAGTAGTTGTATTAGCAATCAGAGTAGTAGTACTAGCAGTAGCAGTAGCCGCAGAAGTAGCATAAGTAGTTGTAGTAGGAGTAGTAGTAGTAGCAATGGTAGCAGTTGTAGTAGTAGTAGTAGTAGCAGTAGCAGTAGCAGAATTACTTATAGTAATACTACTACTTTTGCTGCTACTACTATTCCTACTCCTACTACTACTGCTGCCACTTCTCCTACTCCTACTACTACCCCTACTACCACTTCTACTTCTACTGTTGCTATTATTACAGCATCTACACCTATTCTTGCTCTGGCTACTACTACTACTCCTGCTCGTACTACCGATACTACAAACCTGTTGCTGTTGTTACTGCTACTACAACTTTTGCTATTGCAATTGCTACTACTGTTGCTGCTACTTTTACTATACTCCTACTACAACGACTAATGTTACTATTACTACTACTAGTCTTAGTACTTCTTGTCTTACTACTACTACCACTACTACTACTACTACTACTGTTGTTGTTGTTGCTGCTACTACTGTTATTACTACAATTGCTACTAATACTACTATCACTACGAACACTACTACTACTCTACCGCTTCTACTACTACTACAACTGCTAATAGTAGCACAACTACAACTACTACTACCACTATTGCTGTTGCTACTGCTACTCCTCCTCCTCCAACTACTACTACTATTACTATTACTACTACTACAACGACGACTATTATTCCTACTGCGACTCCTACTACTGCTACTACTACTCCTATTACTACTAGAACAGCTACTACTACTACTAATATTTGTACTCCAGCTACTACTACTACTACTATACTAACTCGTAGTATTACAACAACAACAACAACAACAACTATTAGTACTATTACTACTACTAATACTACTATTACAACAACAACTACTACTACTACTACAACCACAACTATTGCTCCTACTTCTACTGCTGCTACAACTTCCACAACTACTACTACTACTACACCTACTAGTATTGTTACTACTACTGCTGCTACTTCTATTAACACTATAACTCTTTCTGCTACTACAACTACTCCTATTGCAACCACTACTACTGTTATAACTAATACAACAACAACAACTGCGGCTGCTACTACTACAACTTCTACTACTTGTACAACTGCAACTACTACTGCTCCTACTTCTGCTACTACTACTACAATTACTACTAATACTACTACAACTATTCCTACTTCTACTCCTCCTACTACTACTTCTACTCCAACCACTACTACTACTGCTGTTACTACTACTCCTACTCCAACTCCCCTGACTACTACTACTACTACAGCTGCCACTACTACACCCACTCCAACAACTACTACTCCAATTATGACTACTACGACTAATCTATGATTGTTACAACTTCTGCTACTAGTACTACTACTATTATTACCATTACTACTACCACTACTATGGCAACTGCTACAACTGCTCCAACTATGACTACTACTAGGATTACTACTACTAATTCTAATACTCCTACTAAAAATGCTAGTACTACCACTATTCCTAATACTACTGTTGTTGTTGTTGTTGCTGCTACTACTACTACTACTACCGCAACAACTATGACTACTACTACGACTACTGCCACTACAACTGCGACTACTACCACTGCTGCTGCTATTACTACAAATCCTGCTACTACTACTACTAGTACAACTACCACAACAACTACTACAACGAAAATCACTTCTGCTATTGCTACTACTACTGCTACTACTGCTACTACTACTATTACTACTAATACTCCTACTACTAGTACAACTACTATCACTATTGTGACAACTACTACTAGTGCTACTACTGCTACTGCTACTACTACCACTACTACTACTATTACTACTACTTTTATGACTACTACTGCTACTAGTACTACTACTACTGCAACAACAACAACAAAAGCCACTACTACTACTACTACTCCTACCACCACTACTACAATTACTACTATTACAAATATTTCTGCTAATACCACTACAACTATTACTTCTACAACATTTCTTACTGCTGCAACTAGTCCAACTATTACTACTGTTGCAGTTGCCACTACTACTACTCATATGACTACTACTACGACAACAACTACGGTTGTTAGTGCTACTTCTACCACTACTAATGCCACTACTTCTACCCCAACTACTACTACTTTTACCACTACTGCTGCTGCTACTACTACTACTGCTACTACTACGACTACTGCTACTATTGCTACTAGTACTTTTACTACTGCAACTTCTACTATTGCTACTACTATTCCTACTACTTCTATTGCTACTGCTGCTAAATCTAGAACTAGTACTATTGCAACTTCGGCTACTACTTCTATTACTATAGATACTACTACCACTATTACTACCACTTACTACTAGCACGAGTACTACTACTACCACTACTATTGCTCCAACTACCACTATTACTACTACAACTATAACTACCACTACAATACTACCACTACAACTTCTACCACTACTACTATTGCCACTACTACAACTAGTATCACTACTACTACCTTTGTTGCTACTGACTACTACTCCTCCTACTACTACTACTGCTACTACACTTACTACTACTGCAACCACTATCACTACAACTGCTGCTGTCGCTACTATTACTACCGCTGTTGCTGCTATTCCCCAACTTCTCCTACCTCAACTGCTAGTACTACTACAACCGCTACTACTACTATTGCTGCTAATACTACTTCTACAGCAACTACGATAACAACAATTTCTTCTACTAATACTACTACTACTAATAGCACTACTACTCCTGCTACCATTGGTACTACTACCTCTACTGCTACAACTGCTACGGCTACCACAACTACAAATACTGCTACTCCTAGTACTACTTCTACAACTACTGCTACTACTACTACTACTACTACTACAACTACTTCTACTGCTGCTGCTGCTACTACTATACTACTATTACTACTACTACTGCTGCTGCTGTTGCTGTTACTACTATGACTACTGCCACTGCTATGACAACTATGACTACAACGACTATTACAACTACTAATGCAGCTACTGCTACCTGTACTACTTCTTCTACTACATCTGCTACTACTACTACTACTACATTTGCTACAAGTGCTATTACTACTACTTTTACCACTATTACTACAACTAGTACTGCTACTACTTTTGCTACTACTACATCTACTACTACTACTAGCACTACTGCTACAACTGCTACTACTGTTACAACCGCTACTACTGCTTCTACTGCTACTACTGCTACTACTTTACTACTACTACTACAGCTACTACGGCCACTATGACTACTACTGCTACTACTCCTAATACTACTACTTCAACTACTGCTACTGCTATTACTCCTCCTATTACAACTACGGCTACTACTGTTACTACTACTATTATTACTACCACGACTGCTACAACTATTTCTACTGCTCCTTCTACTTGTACAGCCACTAGAACTACCACTACTACAAATACAACTACTACTATTGTTGCAACTGCTACTACTGCTACTTCTTCTACTATTGCTACTGCTACCGCTACTACCACTGCTATTACTACTACTATTACTACTACTACTACTATCACTTCTACTACTACTACTACTGCTACTACTACTGCTGCTACTGCTACTACTGTGGGTACTACTTCTCAACATTTCGTACTACTACTTCTGTTGCGACCATGATAGCTACTACTACTATTGTTATTACTACTGCAACTACTACCGTTGCTGCTACTACTATTGCGACCATACAACTAACAGTACTGCTCCTGCTACCACTACTGCTACTACAATTACAATCACTACAATTACTACCACTGCTACTACTACCAATACTACTATTACTACTAGTACAACTACCACTACTACTACTTCAACTACCACTACTTCAACTACCACTACTACGACAACTATTACTACCACTACTTCTACTGCTAATATACTACAACTACTACTATTACCACCACTACTACCACTTCTACTACCACCAAAACTTCTACTACTACTACTACAAGTACTAATGCTTCTACTACTTCGCCTACTACCACTACTACTTCTTCTGCTACTACTACTTCTGCTACTACTACTTGTGCTACTACTAGTGCTACAACTTCTACTTCTACTTCTACTGCAACTACTTCTACTACTTGCGCTACTACTACTGCTACAACTTATACTTTTACTATTACGACTGCTACGACAGTTATTACTACTACTAATACTGCTACTACTTTTACTATTACTACTTCAACTGCTACTATTGCTGCTGCTGCAACTTCTGCTACTACTGTTACTAATACTACTACTACTAGTACTCTTTCTACCACGACTACTACTGCTACTAGTACTACTATTTCTACCACGACTACTTCTACTACTTCTACTGCTCATTCAGCTTCTACTACTACTACTCCTATTACGACTACTAGAACTACTACAAGTTTTGCTACTGCTACTGCTACTACTACTACTACTACTAATACTACTACTACTATTGCTGCTACCACTACAACTACTAGTACTGCTATTATCAATACTATTGCTACAACTGCCACTACAACTGCTACTACTACAACTAGTACAACTTCTATTGCTGCTACTGCTACTACTACTACTTTTGCTACATCTCCTACTTCTACTACTACTATTGCTACTACTACTACTACTACCACTACTACTACAATTACTACTACTACTACCACTATTACTACTACTACTAGTGGTACTACTACTCCTGCTACTGCTGCTACTGCTACTACTACTGTGGCTACTACTTCTACTACTATTACTACTACCGCTACTACTACGACAACTACCATTACTAATACTGCTATGATCGCTACCGCTGCTGCTCCCACTATGGCTGCTGCTACGCTGTTGCTGCTACTACTACTTTTGCAATTACTACTACTAGTACTACTACTGGTACTAATGCTACTACCTCTGCTACTACTACTACTACTATTACTTCAGTGACTACGACTATTTCTGCTACCATTGCAACTGTTAATACCACTACTACTACTATTACAGCTCCCACTGCAACTACTACTGCAACAACTACTACTACTCCTACTGCTTCCATTGCTACTACTACAACTACAATTACTACTACTAATAGTACAACTACTATTAATACAACCACGGTTACTACAACTACTATTCCTACTACTACTTCTCCCGCTACTACTGCTGTCACTACTACTACAAGTACGATTATTGCGATTATAACTACTACTACATCTAATCACTATTACTACTATTGCTACTACTACTACTACTTCGCCTACAACTACTACTGTCACCACCACTACTACTACTACTATTAGTTCGCCGACAACTACTACTAATGCTACTACTAGTACGTCTACTACTACATCTCCGCCTACTACTTCTACTTCTACTAGTACAACTCCTATTAATACGAGTACTACAACTACTAGTACTACGACAAACACTACTACTATTGCTCCTACTGCACTAATGCTACTAGTACTACCTCTACTACTACTACAACTACTACTACTTCTATTGTTACTACCACTACTACTGCTACTACAACAAATGCTACTGCTGCAACAACAACTGCTACTACTACAACAACTAATGCTATTGCGACTACTGCTTGGGTGCTTACATTGATTCTGCTGGTACTGCTACTACTATTACTACCACTTCTACCACAACTACTACTTCTACAACAACTACTACTACAACTGTTGCCGCTACCACTACTACGACTACTGCTACTGCTACTACTACTGTTGCTGTGACTATTTCTGCGACTACTACTTCTGCTACTACTACTTCTACTATAACTACTACTATTACTACTGTTGTTACTGCTGCAACTACTACTACTATAGGTACTACTACTGCTAGAACTACTGCTACTACTACTATGGCTATTAATACTACTACTGCTACTACTACTACTACTACTTCTACTATTGCTACTACTACTACCACCACCACCACCACTAATCTTACTACTTTTACGACTATGGTTGTTGTTGCAACTACTGCTACTCCTACTACTATTATGGCTACTCCTTCTACTACTATTTCTACTACTGCTACAACTACTACTTCAACTATACGGCTACTGCTTCTCCTTTTCTCGCTACAACAACTTCTTCTACAACTACTGGTACTACTACTACAACAACTACTACTATTGCTACTACTTCTACCATTGTCACTACTGCTGCTACTACTAAAACTTCTACTACTGCTGCTTCTATTGATTTTGCTGCTACAACAACAACTGCTACTATAGCTACTGCTGATACTACTACTATTACTATATTTCTACTATTGCTACTACTACTACTACTTCTACTACAACTTCTACTACAACTTCGACTACCGCTGTAACAACTATCGCTACTGCTGCTATTACTACTGCAATAGCGATTACTAGTACTATTACAACACTACTACTTCTGTTGTTGTCGCCGCTACGACTAGTGCTACTACAACTACAGTTAATGCGACAACTGCTACTACTGCTGCTGCTCCTCTTACAACCACTATGACTACTGCTCTCTTGCTACTACTATTATTACTACTACTACTTCTGCTGCTGCTACTACTACTACTACTACTAGTAGTACTAATACTACTACTACAACAACAACAACAACAACTAATACCACTACTACTACTATTTCTGCTACTATTGTAATAACTAATATCACTACTACTATTACTACTACTACCACAACTAGTATTATTACTAACACTACTATCAACACTACTGCTCCTGCTACTACTACTGCAACAACTACCACTACACCTACTAGTACTACAAGAACTACTACTACAACTACTACTATTACTTCAACTACAACTACTTCTAGTACTACTTCTTCTACTACTACTACTACTATTGTTACTACTACTACTTCTACTACTGCTACTTCTATTACTACTGCTACTCCTACTACTACTCGTATGATTACTACTGATCCCACTAATACTACGACTACTATTACTACTGTTGCTACAACTGCTACTATTAATGCTATTACTATTACTACCACCACTACTACTCCTACTACTGCTACAACTATTACACCTACTACTTCTACTGCTACTCCTACCCCTATTACTACTCCTACTACTACTACTGCTACTACTACTACTGTTACTACTACTTCTACTACCACTAATACTACAAGAATTTCTACTACAACTGCTACTATAGTTGCTAGTACTACTACAAATAGTAGTAGCAGTAGTATTATAACTAGTACTACTGCTACTATTCATTTTGCTGTTGAAACTACTACTACCACTATTGCTACTACTACTACTACAACAACTATTGCTACTACTATTGCCACTACTATTACTACTACTGCTGCTGCTACGACAACAACAACTACTACTACTTCTACTACTACTACAAATACAACTACAACAACCACTGCTATTGCTACTATTATAGTTATTACTACTACTATAATTGTTGCTACTGCAGCTACTACTACTACTACTATGGCTACTACTACTGCTACCACTACTGCTACTTCTACTATGGCAATTAATACTGCTACTACTACTACTACTTCTATTACTGCTACTACCACCACTACTGCTACTACTGCAACTAATCCTACTACTACAAGTACTACTACTACAACAATAACTACTACTACTAATGCTACTACTACTACTACTATTACCACTCTTACTACAATTACTGATACTACTACTACTACTACTAATACTACTACTTGTGTTGCTCCTGCTACTACTACTACTCCTACTACCACTTCGATGACTACTACTACTGCTGCCACTACTACTTCTGCTACTACTACAACTAATGCTATTGATGCTGCTACTCTGACTAGTACAAGAACAACAACAACTACTACTATAACTATTATACTACAACTACAACTACTACTACTACTACTACTACTACTTCTACTACTACTACTACTACTACAACTACTACCACTCCTACTACTACTACTACAAATATAGCTACTACTGCCCCTCCTAATTTGACTATTACTACAACTACTACTACTACTGTTACTACTACTACAACTTGTACAACGACTCCTACTAGTACAACCACTACTACGACAAGTCCAACTAGTACTACTACTACAGCTGCTACTACTACTTCTACTACTACGAGTACTACTACCACTTCTACTACTACTACTACCACCACCAAACACCTGCTACTACTACATCTACTATTAGTACTTTGACTAATACCACTACTACGGCTCTTTCTCCCACTACTACTACAAGAAATATGACTGCTACTACTAGTACTACTACTACTATTACTCCACCTACTACTACTATCATTACTACTGCTAACTACTACTACTACTACTATGATTTCTACTACAACAAGAACTACTACTACTACTACTTCTCCTACAACAACAACAACAACAACAACAACAAGTACTACTACTACTACAACTCCTATTACTGCTACTTCTATAACCACAACAGCTACTCTTCTCCATTAACTATTACCATAACTACTACTACCAATCCAGCTCCTACTACTACTACTATAACTACTACTAATACCACTACTCTGGCTTCTATTACTACTACTGCAACTACTGTTGCCGCTGCTACTGCTATTACAACAACTACTACTACTACTCCTACTACCTTACCTACTATTACTACTAATGCGACTAACACTACTACTACTTCTACTACTAATACTATTATTGTCGTCGCTATGGCTACTACTACAACTACTCCTACTACCTCACCTACTATTACTACTAATGCGACTAACACTACTACTACTTCTACTACTATGACAACTAGTAATACTACTACTACTACTCCTACTACTACTATTACTACTACTAAAATTGGTGCTTCTACTAGCACTACACTGCTATTATTATTGTTATTACTACTAATTCTACTACTTCTACTACTACTTCTACTACTGTTGCTACTGTTGCTCAAGCTGTTATTATTGTTGTTGCTGCTACTACAACTACCACTGCTACACCTACTACAACTATCATTGCTACTACTACTACCACACCACTAATAGTACAACATCTACTACTACCACTACTAGTACTACAGGTATTACTTTTGCTGCTAATACGATCGCTTCTACTAGTGCTATAACTGCTACTGCCATTACACTACTACTACTACTACTACAACAACAACAACAACTACTACTACTACTACTATTGCTACTACTAGTAGTAGTGCTACTGTAGCCACATCTGCTACTATTAGTGCTAATGCTGTGACTACTACTACTTCTACTACTATTGATACTACTATTGTTACCACTACTATAATAACTACTACGATTACTACTGCTGCTGCTACTACTACTACTACTATCATTACTAGCACTACTACTACTGCTGCTACAACTACTACTACCAATACTACTATTATTAGCACCACCACTACTACTATTACTACTACTGCTGCTGCTGCTGCTGTTACTACTACTACTACTACTACTACTCCTGCTACTACTACTACTATAACTAATAGAATTACTACTACCACGACTACTGCTACTACTACTACTACTACTACTTCTATGACTTTCGCTACTACAATAACTACCTCTACTGCTGCTGCTACTAATACTACTACTACTACTACTATAGCAACAACTCCTACTACTACAACTACTGCAACTACTACTACTACTGCTACTTCTACTACTACTACTACTACTGCTACTGCTGCTGTTGCTACTACTACTCCTCCTACTGTGTCTACTACTACTGCAATTACTACTATTACTACAACTACTACTGCTACTACTACTACTACTGTTACTACTACTACTACTACTACTACTACTACTACTATTACTAGTAGTCGTACTACTACTACAACCACAACAATTACTGGTACTACTACTAATTCTACTACTACTCCTACTCTTGCTACTACTACTATCATAGTATGACTAGTAGTAGGAATGGAAGTAATAATAGCATTAGTAGCCGTAGTAGATGTAGTTGTAATAGTAGCAATAGTAGTAGTAGTATAGTAGTAGTTGTAGAAGTAGTAGTAGTAGTAGCTATCATAGTGGTTGTAGCTATAGCAGTAGTAGCAGTGGCAGCAGCAGTAGCAACAATAGTAGTTGCAAAAGTAATAATAGTAGCAGTAGCAGCAATAATAACACTTGTAGCAGTAGTTGTACTAGTAGTAATAGTAGTAGTTTTTGTAGTAGTAGTAGCAGCAGCAGTAGTAGTAGTAGTGGAAATAGTAGTAGCAATAGTAGTTATTGTAGCAGTAGGAGTAGGAGCAGTAGTAGTAGTGGTAGTTGTCATAGTAATAGGAGAAGTAGTAGTTGTTAGAGAAGTAGTAGGAAGAGTAGTAGGAATAATAGTAGTAGCAGTAGTAGTAGGAGGAGTAGCAAAAGTAGTAGTAGCGGTAGTAGTACAAGTAGTAATATGAGTAGTAGTAGTAGTAGTAGTTATAGAAATAGTGGAAGTAGCAGTCAAAGTATTCTTAGTAGTTGTAGCAGTAGTAGTAGCAGTACTAGTAGTTGTAGTAGTAGAAGCAGTAATAGTAGTAACAGTAGTGGTAGTAGCAGTAGTAGTTGTAGTATTGGTAGTATTAGCAATAGTAGTAAAACAAGGAGCAGTAGTGGGAGTAGCAGCAGCTATAGTAGTAGTTGTAGCAGTAGGTGTAGCTATAGGAATTGTAGCAGTAGCAACAATAGTAGTGGTGGTTGTAGCAGTAGTAAGAGAAGTCATAGCAGCAGTAGTAGCACGAATAGTAATAGTAGTAGTTGAACTAATAGTGGCAGTAGTGGTAGTAGTAGCAATTGTGTCAATAGTAGCAATATTAGGAGTAGTAGTTGTAGTAGTAGTGTCATAGCAGTGGAAGAGTATTATTAGTAGTAGTAGTAGTAGTAGTAGTAACAATACTAGTAGTAGTAGCAGTAGTAGTAGTAGTAGCAGCAGTAGTAGTAGTAATTGTGGCAGAAGTAGTAGTAGAAGTAGTAGTAGCTGAAGTTGCAGTAGTAGTAGCAGTTGTAGTAGTTATAGCAGCAACAATAGTAGTAGAAGTAGTAGTAGCAGTAGTAGCGGTTGCAGTGGTAGCAATAGCAATAGTAGTAGCAGTAGTTGAAGTTGTAGTAGTTGTAGGAGTAGCAAAAAGAGTATTAGCCACAGTAGTTGTATTGGTTGAAGTGACAATAGCAGGATTAGTAGTAGTAGCTATTGTAGGAGGCGGAGAAGTTGGAGTACTAGTTGTAGCATCAGTATGAGTAGTTGTAGGAGTAGTTGTAGTAGTACTAGTAGTAGTTGTAGTATAGTAGTAGTAGTTATTGTAATAGTAGTAGTAGTAGTAGTAGTAGTAGCAATAGCATTAGTAGTCGCAATAGTAGTAGCAGCAGTTGTAGTAGTAGTGGCTGTAGCAGTAGTAGTAGTCAACAGTAGTTGTAGTTGTAGTAGTAGTAACAAAAGCAATAGTAGGAATAGTTGTAGGAGTAGCAGTAATAGTAGTAATAGAAGTTATTGTTGTACTAGTATGAGTAGTCATAGTTGAAGTTGTTGTAAGTGAAGTAGTAGGAAAAGTAGTAGTAGTAGTAGTAATAATAATAGTAGTAGGGGTAGAAGTAGTAGTAGTTATTATGGCAGTAGGAATAGTAGTTGTAGCCATAATAGTAGCAGTAGTAGTAGTAGTGTTAGTAGTAGAAGTAGCAGTAGCAATAGTAGATGTAGTAGTACCAGTAGGAGTGCAGTACTTGTCGTTGTAGTTGTATTTATAGTAATAGTAGCAGAAGTAATTGTAGTAGTAGCTATAGTAGAAGTTGCAGAAGCATTAGTTGCTAGAGCAATAGTTGTTGTAGTTGTAGTAGTAGAAGTTTATGTAGTAGTAGTTGTAGGAGTAGGAGTTGGAGTAGGAGTAGCAGTAGTATATGTAGTATTAGTAGTAGTAGTAGGAGTTGTAGTTGTAGTTGTAATAGTAGTAGTAGTAGTAGTATTAGTTGTTGTAGTTGTAGTAATAATAGCAATTATCGCAATACCAGTAGTAGTAGTTGTAGCAAAAGAAGAAGTAGTAGCAGTAGTGGTAGTTGAAATAGTAGCAATAGTTGTAGTAGCAGTAGTTAGAGTAGTAGTAGTTGTTGTGGTAGTAATATATGTAGTAGTATTTGTAGTAGTAATAGTAGTTGGGAAAGTAGTAGCAGTAGGAGTAGCAACACTAGTAGCAATAGTAGTAGTAGTAGTTGTAGTTGTTGTTGTTGTTGTTGTTGTTGTTGTTGTTGTTGTTGTTATTGTTGTAGTAGTTGTAGTAGTAGTAGTTGTTGTTGTTGTAGCATTAGTAGTAGTAGTAGTAGTAGTAATTGTAGTAGGAGTAGTATTAGCAATAGGAGAAGTAATAGTAGTAGTATTTGTAGTACTAGTTGTTGTAATTGTAGTGGTAGGAGTAGGAGTAGTCGTAGGAGTAGCGGTAGTAGTAGAAGTTGTAATAGTCTGAGTTTGGGTTGTAGTTGTGTAGTTAGTAGTGTTAGTAGTTGAAGTAGAAAAAGTTGTAGAAGTTGTTATAATAGTAGTCGGAGAAGTAGTAGCAATATGATTAGCAGCACCACTAGTAGTAGTAGTAGTAGTAGTAGTAGCAGTAACAGCAGCAACAGCAGCAGCAGCAGCAGCAGTAGTAGGAATAGTACTAGTAGGGGCAGTAGTAGTAGTAGAAGTTGTCATAGCAGGAGTTGGTGTAGTAGTACTTGTAGATGTAGTAGTGGTACTAGGAGTCGTAGTAGTAGCAGTAGTAGTAGTCGTCGTAGTAGTAGTAGTAGTAGTAGTAGCAGTAGTTGTTATTAGTGTTGTAGCAGTAGTTGTTATTAGTGTTGTAGCAGTAGTAGTAGTATTATTTGTACTAGTACTAGTAGTATTTGTACTAGTAGTAGTAGTAGATGTAGTAGCTGATGTAGTACTATTAGTTGTAGTAGAAGCAGAAGTAGTAGTGGTAGAAGTAGTAGTAGTAGTAGAGTAGCAATAGCAGCAGCAGCAGTAGTAGTAGTAGTACTAGTGGTTGCAGTTGTTATTGTAGCAGTAGCAGAAGTAGTAATAGTAGTAGTAGTTCTTGTGGAAGAGATGCAGAAGTAGTAGTAGTGGTACTTGTACTTGTAGTAGTTATAGTAGTAGTAGTTGTCGCAGTAATAGTAGCAGTAGTAGCAGTAGTGATAGTAGTAGTAGTAGCAGTAGCAGTAGTAATAGTAGTAGTAGAAATAGTACTAGTAGTGGTAGGAGTAGTAGTAGTAGTAGTAGTAGTAGTAGTAGGGGTAGTAGTAGTAGGAGTAGTATTAGTAGTATTAGTGCCACTAGTTGTAGTAGTAGTAGTAGCAGGAGAAGTAGCAGTAGTCGTAGTAATAGTAATAGTAGTAGGAGTAGTATTTGCTGCAGCAGTAGTAATAGTAGTAGTAGTAGTAAAAGTAGTAGTTGTAATTGTAGTGGCAGCAGTAGCAAAAGTCATAGGAGTAGTAGTTGTTGTTTTGTTGTAAAAGTAGGAGTTGGCCTAGTAGAAGTTGTAGATGTAATAATAGTAGTAGTGATTGTAGTATTAGTAGTAGCAGTAGTAGTAGTAGTTGTTGTTGTAATAGTAATACTAGTACGGGTAGTATTAGCAGTAGGAGTAGTAATAGTTATTTGTAGTAGTATCTGTAGTGGTAATAGCAGTAGTAATAAGCGTAGTAGTTGTAATTGTAGTCGCAGTAGTCGTAGAAGTTGTAGGAGTAGTAGTTGTTGTTGTTGTTCTAAAAGTAGGAGTTGGAGTAGTAGTAGTTGTAGATGCAATAGTAGTAGTAGTTGTTGTTGTTTTTGTATTAGTAGTAGGAGTAGGAGTAGCAGTAGCAGTAGTTGTTGTTGTGGTAGAAGTAGTAGTAGTACTGCTTGTACTAGTACTAGTTGTATTAGTACTACTAGTAGTAGTAGATGTAGTAGCCGAAGTACTAGTTGTCATGGTAGTTGTAGTAGTAGTAATAGTAGTAGTATTAGTAGAAGTAGTAATAGTAGTAGTTGTAGTAGTAGTAGTGCAGTACCAGTAGCAATAACAGTAGTAGCAGTAGTAGTAATAATGTGGTAGTAGTAGCAATAGCAGAAGTAGTAATAATAGTAGCACTAGAAGTAGTAGAAGCAATCGTAGAAGTAGTAGAAGCAATCGTACAGGAAGAAGTAGTAGTAGTAGTAGTAGTAGTAGTAGTAGTAATAGGACGAGGAGGAAGAGGAGGAGTAGAAGTAGTAGTAATAGCAGTAGTCAGAGTTATAATAGTAGTAGTAGTAGTAAAAGCAGAAGTAGTAGCAGCAGCAGGAACAATAGTAGTACCAGCAATAGTAGTAGCAGTAGTAGTGGTACTAGAAGTAGTAGATATTGAGTAGCAGTAGTAGAAGTAGTAGTAGTTGTAGGAGTTGTAGTGGCTATAGTAGTAGCAGTAGCTGTAGTAGTAATAGTAGTTGTAGTAGTTGTTGTAGCAGAAGTAGAAGTAGGAGTAGTAGTAGGAGTAGTAGCAGTAGTAATAGTATAGGTAGCAGTAGTAGTAGTAGTAGTAGTGGTACTAGTAGTAGAAGTAGGAGTAGGAGCAGTAGTAGGGGTAGTGGTAGGAGTAGGAGTAGTAGTAGGAGTAGTAGTAGTTATAGTAGTAGTAGTAGGAGTTGTGGAAGTAGCGGTAGGAGCAGTAGTAGTAGTAGCAGTAGGCATAGTAGTAGCAGTTGCAGGAGCAGTAGTAACAAAAGTAGGAACAGGTGTAGTAGTAGTAGGTGGAGGAGATGTAGTAGTAGTAGTGGGAGCAGGAGTTGGAGTTGTAGTAGGAGTAGTAATAGGTGGCATAGTTGTAGCAGTAGTTGTAGCAAGATTAGCAGTAGCAATAGTAATTATATTAATAGTTGTAGTTATTGTTGTTGTAGTAGTAGTAGTAGTTGTACTAGTAGGTGTAGTAGTAGTTAGAGTCGGAGTAGGAGTTGGAGTAGCAGTAGGAGTTGGGAGTAGAAGTAATATTAGTAGTCGTAGTAGCAGTAGTAGTAGTAGCGGTAGCAGTTGTATTAGTTGTAGTATTAGTAGTAGTAGCAGTGGTAGAAGCAGTTGTCGTATTAGTTGTACTAGTAGTAAAATTAGTAGTTGTTGTTTTAGTAGTTGTATTATTAGTAGGAGTAGTTGTTTTAGTAGGAGTAGTTGTATTATTAGTAGGAGTAGTTGTTTTAGTAGTTGTACTAGTTGTAGTAGTAATAGTAGTAATATTACTCGTAGTATTAGTAGTAGTAGGAGTGGGAGTAGGAGTAGTATTAGTAGCAACAATAGTAGTTGTAGTAGCAGTAGCGGTAGTTGCAGTTGGAGTAGCACTAGTAATGGGAGTAGTAGTACTAGTAATAGTAATAGTAGCAGCAATAGTAGTTGTAGCAACAACAGTAGGAGCAGTAGCAGTTGTGATTGTTGCTGTAGTAGCCACAGCAACTGTAACAGTAGTAGAAGTTGTTGTTGTTGTAGTTGTTGTAATAGTAGTTTTTGAAGCAAAAGATGTAGTAGTAGTTGAAGTAGAAGTAATTGTAGAAGTAGTAGCAGCAGCGGCTGTAGTAGTAAAGCTTGTTTTAGTAGTAGTAGTAGTTTTACCCCTACCACTACTCCTAAAACTATGAAAACTACTACTAATAATACTACTACTACTACTGCTACAATCACTTCTAATACTATAATGACTACTACTACCGTAGTAGCAGTCGTAGTAGTTTTACTCCTACTACTAATGATACAATTGCGACTACTACTACTGCTACTACTACTATTAATACTACTACTGCTGCTGCTACTACTACTACTACTGCTACTTTTACTTATAATACTACTACCACTACAACTACGGCTACTGCTACTACTAATACTGCTATTATTAGCACTACAGCTTCTCCTACATCTACTTCTACTGCTAATACTACTACTGTGACTACCTCTCCTACTACTGCTATTGGTACTACTCATACTACAACCGCTACTTCTGTGACTAATACTATCAATTCTACTACTAGTATTACTGCTACTACTACTTTTACTAATACAGCTACTACTTCTCCCACCACTTCCACTAGTACAACTATTACTACCACTACTACTACTATTACTACTACTACTATCACTGTCGCTACTACTACTACAACAACAACAACAACTACTACTACTACTGCTAAAACTATTTGTACTACTTCTACAATTGTTACAGATGCATGTACGACTACGAATACTACGATTGCTGCTACTACAACACTTACTATTTTTCCAGCTATTATTGCTACTACTACTACTACAGATACTTGTGCTATTACGCCTAATACTACTATTACTACCGCTACTACCACGACTATTACTACTAATACTACTACTACTACTACGACTACTACTACTACTGCTGCTGCTACTACTACTACTACTACTGCTGGTACTACTACTTCTACTACTTCTGCTACTACTACTACTATTGCTACTATCACTACTACTCCTCTTCCTACTACTACTACTACTGTTACTACTAGTAGTATTACTTCTACCACTACTAGCACTATTGCTACTACTTCTGCAACTCATACTATTGCTTCTACTGCTACTACTATTACTACTAGTAGTACTGCTACTACTACAACAACTATTAATATTACTACTACTACTACTACTACAACTACTACTACAACTACAATTCAAACCCCTACCACTCCTACAGCTACAACAACAACTACTACTAATACTACTATTATTATTACTACTACTACTACTACTACTACTACTACTACTACTACTTCTACTAAAACTACAACTATTAGTTCTACTACAGCTATTACAACTCCCAACTACTACTACGATAACAACAACAACTACTACTACTACAGTTACTAACACTCCAATTACTACTATTACTACTACTACTACTACCAATACTACTACTACTACTACTACTACTACTACTACTACTACTACTACTACTACTACTATTACTACTACAACTACTACTACTAGTATTACTACTGCTCCTGCTAATATTACTACTACGACTACTACTACTACTTTATTACTACTATCACTACTACTAATACTCCTACTACTACTATTCCTACATCTCCAACTACTACTACTCCTACTACTCCTACAACTCCTCCCACTGCTACTAATAGGACTTTTGCTACAACTACTGCTACAACTACTTCTAATACTATTGCTACTACTCCACCTCCTACTACTACTACTGCTACTTCTGCTACTATTGCGTTTGCTGCTTCTACTACTATTGTTGCTACTGCTTCTACTACTATTGCCACTACTACTACTACTACAACTGCAACAACTACTACTACTCCTCCTACTACTACTACTATTCCTGCTGTTGCAACTACAACTACTACTCCTATAACTTCTCCTACTACTACTACTACTACGGCTACTACTATTACTACTGCTACTACTACTACTGCTACTACTACCACTTCTACTACTGCTGCTGCTGCCGCTTATACTGTCATGGTTGCTACCACTGTAGCTATTACTACTACTGCTACTACTGCTACAACTTCTACTACTATTACAACTTCTACTATTACCCCCAGAACAACTACTACTGCTACTCCCGCTTCTACTACAACTACTACTACTTCGCTTGCTACTACTACTACAACTGTTACTACTAATGCTACTGCTACTGCTACAAATAGTACTATTACAATTACCACTACTATTACTATTACTACTGTTACTATTACCACTAATAATACTGCTACTATTACTCCTACTGCTATTACTATAGCTACTACTACTATTATAACTGTGGCCACCACTACTACTGTAACAACAATAACAACTACTAC
Source organism: Trichopus zeylanicus subsp. travancoricus (assembly GCA_005019695.1). Classification (NCBI taxonomy): domain Eukaryota; kingdom Viridiplantae; phylum Streptophyta; class Magnoliopsida; order Dioscoreales; family Dioscoreaceae; genus Trichopus; species Trichopus zeylanicus. The sequence continues at coordinate 18,497 of RXID01015933.1, forward strand.
TAGTATTCTTACTACTGCTACTAGTACTACCGCTAGCACCACTACTACTACTAATACTACTACTACCAATATTACAACTGCTACTCTTACTACGACTACTACTACTAGCTGCTAATACTACTAATGCGACTACCTGTCCTACTAATGTTGTTGCTACTACAACTACTACAACTGCTACTTTTGCAACTACTACTACTAATTCTTTGACTACTATTACTGCTACTACTACTACTATTACTATGACTACTACTACGACTATGGTTACTGCCACTACTTCTCCTACTGCTATCACTACAACAACTACTAATAGTATTTTTATTGATATAACAACAACTACTACTATAACTTCTTCTCCTTGCACTTCTACTTGTACAACTACTACTGGATATACTACCGCTGCTGTAACTACTGCTACTAATGCTACTACTATTGTTACTACTACTACTACTATTACTGCCACTACCAGTACAACTACTGCTGCTACCACTACTACTACTCCTCTTAGAACTATTAGTACTACTACTACTACTACTACTACATCTGCTCCTACTACTGCTAACACTGCTATTGGTGCTACTACATCTCTTACTCTTTCTATTGCTACTATTGCGACTACTGCTATTACTACTACTACTACTACTACTAAAATTACTACTACTAATAATACTACTACCATTTCTACCACAACTACTACTAGTATCACTACTACTTCTGTTACTCCTACTACTACCGCTACTACTACTACAACTACATCTACCACTAAAGTTACTACAACTACTACTGCTACTAATACTACTACTACTATTGCTGCCACCAGCGCTACTACTACAACTAGTTCTCCCACTACTACTACTGCTACTACTTCTACTACTATTGTTGCTGCTTGTACTACTACTACTGCTGCTTCCACTACTATTACTACTAGTACTACTACAAATATTGCTAATACTAGTACTACTACTACTGCTCATACTACTGCTGCTACTACTATTACTACTATAACTCCTACTACAACAACAATTACCCCCTTCCACCACTACTACTCCTGCGATTACCACTACTATAACTCCTACTAATAATACTACAACTACTCCTAGTACTACTCCTACTACTCCTATTGCTACTACTAATACTGCAGCAAAAATTCTACTACTACTACTAGTATTGTTACTACTATTTCTACTACTACGACTGCTACTCAAACTGCTACTACTAGTATAAGAACTATGACTACTACTACGACAACAACAACAACAATAACAACAACAACTACTACCACTACTATTGTTACTAACGCTGTGATTACTACTACTATGACTATTAATACTACTACTACTACTACAACTACTACTACAACAACAACTACTACTACTACTCCTACTACAGCTATGACTACTACTACTATACTACAACTAAAACTACTACTACCACTATGACTACTACTACTATTACTACTACTTCAACGAATACTACTACTATGAATGTTAATACTGCTACTGCTGCTGCTGTTGCTACTCCTACTACTGCTATTGCTACTGCTACTACTAGTACAACAACTACTACTCCAAGAATTGCTTCTCCTACTAATCCTACTACTCATACTTCTGCTACTACGATGACTACTACTACTACTACTATTACTATTACTGCTGCTACTACTACTACTTCTAGCCCTACTTTCGCTATTGCTAACTCTACTACTACCGCTCCTACTCCTCCTCCTACTACTACTACTATTGCTACTACTGCAAGTGCTGCTGCTGCTGTTACTACCGCTACTACTACTACTACTACTACTACAATAACAAGTACTACTACTACTACAACAACTACTACTATTGTTGTTGTAGCAACAACAACTACTACTATAACTTCTCCTACTACTGCTACTACGGCTACTTTTACTTCTACTACTACTATTACTGTTGCTACTACTCCTTCTCCTACACCGGCCACTACTTCTGCCACTACTACTGTAGCTACTACTACAACTGCTATTGCTACATATACTGCCACTACTGCTACTACTGCTGCTATTACTACCACTGTTACTACTACTACTACTACTATTACCACTACTACTATTACCACCATAACTACTACTACTGCTACTACTGCTTCTAATACTAATTGTACTACTTTACCTGCTACTACTACTACTATAATTGCGACTACTACTGCTACTGCTACTACTAAAAATACTACTACTATTATTACTGCTACTACTGCTACTATTGCCACTAATACTACTACTACTATTACTGCTACTACTACTACTACTGCAACAACAACAACAACTACCACTACTACTACAACTACAACCACTACTACTACTACTACTATTACTACTATACTTCTATTTCTGCTACTACTACTACTACAAGAAGTAATACTACTTCTGCTACTCCTACTACTGCTACTACGACTATTGCTTTTCTACTACTCTTTTTCACCTACTACTACTACTGCCGCTACAATTATGACGACTACAACTACCACTGCTGCTCCTACTACCACAATCGCTACTACTACTACTACTCAACTTCTCCTTCTACTACTATTATTTCTAGTACTACAAGTATAGCTACTACTACAACAACTAATACCACTATTACTGTTACTACTGCTACCACTACTACTATCGCTACTATTGCTACTACTGCGACTACAGTGACTATGGCTACTACTACCACCACCACTTCTACTATCGCTACTTTGCTGCTATTCCTACTACTAATGCTACTAATTCTATTACTACATTTGTTGCAACTACAACTATTGCTACTACCAACACAACTAGTACAAGAGCAAATACTACTACTACTACTACTACTACCACAATGACTGCTATTACCACAGCTACTAAACCTACTATTACAACTACAGCTACTATTGCTTCTGCTTCTACTACTAATACTAATGTAACTATTGCTACTACTACTACTACTACAACCACTATTACTACAATTACAACAACTACAATAATTACTTTAACTACTATAGGACCAACAACAAAAACTACCACTACCCTACTACTATTACTACTACTACAACTCCTAGCACTACTACAAATAATACCACTACTGCTACAACAACAACAACTACTACTACAACTACTTCTACTATTACTACTACTCCTACTACTACTACTACTGCTGCTACTACTACTACTACAACAACAACTTCTAGCACTACTACTACTACTACTACATCTACAACTACAAAAACTCCTACTGCTGCTACTACTACTCCTACAGCTACAGCTACTACTCCAACTGCTACTACTACTACTTCAACAAGTAGCACTACTACTGCTACTACTCTTACTACTACTACTACTAAGACTCCGACTTGTACTGCTACTACTACTCCTACTACTGCTACTACCTGTAATACTACAAGAACACTTACTACTACTACTACGACTACTACTGTTACAAAAACTACCTCTACTATTACTACTACTACTACTACTACTACTACTCCACCTACTACTCTAACTACTGCTGCTACTACTACTACCACTACTACTATGACAACTTCTACTACTACAACAATAACTACTACTATTACTACAAATACTGCTAATACTAGTACTACTACTGCAGCAATGGCTATTACAGCTACTACGACTAGTACTACCACTACCTCTATTACTGCTATAGCTACTATTACTACTTTTTCTACTACTGCTACTGCTACTACTACAACTACTAAAACTTCTCCTACTACTACTACTACTCTTGCTACTACTACTATTGATAATAGTATTAGTTCAACTAATCGTACTACACTTACTACTACTACTTCTACAATAGCTACTACTTCGACTACAATTACAACTACTACCAACACTACTACTACTGCTGCTTCTACTGGTACAACAACTACTACTACTATTACTACCTGTCCTACAACTACAACAACTTCTACTTCTGATACTACTGTTACTACTACTACTACTACTACCACCACCACCACCACCACCACTACTACTTCTATTTCTACTACTACTACTCTTACACCAACTCCTACTCCTACTACAACTACTACCATGACTACTAATACTACTACTCCTACACCAACTCCTACTCCATCTACTATAACTACTACTACTACTACTTCGACTACTACTACTACTACTACTACTACTCCTACTATACTACTACTCCTACTACTGCTTCTACTACTACTACTACTATGACTACTACTAATACTATTACTACTACAACAACTACTACTGAACTTCTGCTACTGCTACTAGTAATGCAACTATTACAAGTACTACTACTCTTACTACTACTTTTGCTACTACAACTACTACTACTACTCCTCCTCCTATTACTGCTACTACTACTATTACTACAATAACAACTACTATTGTTGTTGCTACTACAACTACTAGAACTTCTCCTACTACTATTACTACTGCTGCTGCTGCTACTACTACTAAATCTAATACTACTAGCACTACTGCTGCTGCTCCAACTCCTACTACTACTACTATTACTCATACTACTATTACTCTTACTACTAACACTACTGCTGCTAATACTACTACTATTACTATTACTACTGCTGCTACTACTACTACAACTACTCCTCCTACTGCTACTCGTACTGCTACACCTACTCCTATTACTACTACGACTTCTACTACTACTACTACTTTGACTACTACTACTACTATTGCTACTACTGCTACTGCTGCTGCTACTACTACTACTACTAGTACAATTGCTACTACTACTAATACTAAAACTACTACTACTACAAATACTAACGCTCATACTACTTCTACAACTACTAGTAGTACAATTGCTACTGCTACTATCCCTACTACTACTAATACTAAAACTACTACTATTGCTACTACTACTACTACAAATACTAACGCTCATACTACTTCTACTACTACTTCTACTACTACTACTACTACCTCTACCACTACTACTACCACTACTACTACTGCTACTACAACTACAACAACTACTACCACTACTACAAATGCTACAACTACTGCAACTACTAATACAACAATGGCTACTATAGCTTCTACAACTGCGATTGCTACTAACCCTATTACTGCTACTACTGCTATTACTACTACTACTACTATTGCTGCTACTACTACTACTACTAAAACTCCTCCTACTACTACTAATTCTGCTCCTACCATTACTACTGCTGCTACTGTTGCTACAACTACTACTGCAAGTACTACTACTACAACTACTGCTACTACTTGTACTAGTACGAGTACTGCAACAACTATTACTACTCCTACTGCTACTACTATTGCTACTACTTTTACTACTACTACAACTACAACTACTACTGTTACTACTACCACTACTACTACTGCTGCTGCTTATGCTACAACAATAACAACTACTCCTACCACTACTTGGCCTCCTACTATGACAACTACTACAACAACAACAACAACTACTACTTCTACTAGTAGTAGTACTACTTCTACTACTACTGTTGCTGCTACTACTACTACTACTTCAATGACTACTACTATTGCTACTATGATTACTACTATTGCTGTTGTTGCTACTACTACTACTACTACTACTACTACTA